>WSXT02006771.1:0-27788 GCA_011762715.2 Neuroterus valhalla | reverse complement strand
AGGATCTTGAATTTGACCATTGTAGCCTCTAAGGTTTCACATTAAGGTCAAGAAGGTTTTTCTGAATCAAAGCAGGGTCTCGAATTCTGAAACTCTACGTTAAAAAGATTCAGAAGAAGGACGAAATTGAAGCAGAGGTCAAAAAGCGTCAACGTAGGGTCCGGGTTTGACAAACGTAGGATCTAAAGATTCAAAGTAGGTTCAAAGCAGGGCCTAGAAATGATCAGATTTATAAGAAAAGCCAATATTTATTCTCTGGGTGTAGGAAGTTCAGAGTAGGGCCTATAGGTTTAAATGGCGTCCGGGTCCTAACGAAGAGCTGCAGATTTGAAGAAAGTTACAAATCCGACTCAGGAACCTGACTAAGAAAACCAATCCAATCATCATTCCAACATCTTATTCTAATTCCCTTTTGCCCTACCTGCGGATCGTACTGTATGACTATAATATTCTCAAAGTAAGTCCCAGATCCGGATTCTGCTCCGTATCCATAAAGACCGTTCTCCGTGTTCCCAGCTGTGCCGCAGGCATGAATGCTGATCTCGAAGTTGACGGATGATCTTCCGAGGCCAGCAGGCAGATGAACGCAATTTACATTGCTGTAGTGGCCTTTACTGAACACTATCCCGTAGAAAGGTTTGTCGAAACTCAGATAGACCTTCATGAGGTTCTTCTCGCATTTCACGTCCAAGGACACGATCTTCGGCATGTCTGGAGACAAAGCTGGCCAGTTTTCACCACCCCCTCCAGATCCGGTCGTGTAAACCTTGTCCATGGCTTCTGGTTGATTCTTTGATGGTAATGGAGGCGGTGGTCCATGGTAAGCGACGTTGTGATGGGGCCTCGAGAGATGGGGCATTCCAAGACCTCCTCTTCCTGGAGGATGACCCCGATGACCTCCTGTCTTGTAATGAACTGACCCTCCATCCTTTTCGTTCAGCGATTCAAGAGCCAACTGGTCCGAATCGCTTATTTCACTGTCCTGACGATTCAGAGCAGAGTTCTCGTTCCGATTTTCTTCCCCTGGGATGGCCTCTACCACCTCCACTTCTTCTCCAAGAGCCAGCTGAAAAAAAAATTTTGTGAGTTATTTCATTCTCTATCTTAAAAAATTAACGAAATCGAGACGTAAAATTATTTATTAAAATAATCTGCTTCCCACTCACGTCGAATATGAATATTTTCCAAAACATTTTCTAAGATTAAATTAATTGATTGGAACAGTGGTGAAAATTACTCTGGAAACATTTCTGGTTTATGTGTTTATACTTTCTCCCCTTTACGAGTTTAAGGGTCTTTACATAACACCTCTCCTCCTAATTAACCAACCTCTGCTTTCTATAACCTCTCCTGATTGGAAGACGGGAATCGAACCCACAACCAACTGACCGCCCCCCGTCGGGCGCCCACCCAAACTCAAATTTTTCCTTAATATTAGTTTTTCACCAACAAAGCGAAGAATCAACAAAATATTCAAATTTTCAACCTGAACAACGAATGCTGAACAAAAGATTGAATTCCCAACGAGCGAATTGAACTATTAACCACGTAGTTGAGTTTTATACCAAAATAGTTATCAACAAAATAGTTTGATTTCTCACCAGAAGAGTTGATGTTCCAACCAATGAGACGAATCGTACTTAAAACTGTGTAATTCCTAACCCCAAAAGATGATATTTATAAAAATTGTAGAATTTTGCATCAAGGTGACGAATTTTCAAACAAAATGTTTGAAGCCTTCAACATTCAAACGATAGTTGGATTTGCTACAACAACAAAGAATTGTAGTAATAAATTCCCAACAAAAATGATGTATCATCGGAAAAATGCGAACTCAAGGGAAAACAGTTCACCTATTGAACAAATAGTTGAATTTGCAACGAGAATTTTGAATAAAATATTTGAAATTACAGAAAAGATATTTTTATGAACGAATTCATCAATAAAAGTTTCATTTCCAGTAAAAATGATATATACCTACTTTACATGTGTGTTTGAAGTGGAAATCTAAATTCGAAAAAATTTTGGATATGTCATATAAAAAAAGAGACCCTTTGTTAATCATTCAAACCAAATGCATAAACAAATACTTTAATTTGTAATTTTTAAATTGATTTGTTTCGTTTTTTATATGAAGTACAATGTATATTTCTTGCTTAGGGTTCTCTTGTGCGATTTTTTAATTTCAGATAATTAGTGTTATTTGTTTACACAGAATGAATGAACAAATGCCTAATATTGGCATTTTTCAGTAAAAGGAATCCGTTATTTTATTAGGTAAACTCTAGATATTTTACAAATTATTATGACACTTGGTTACGGAAAAAATTTTTCTATTTGTTTGAAAAAATTAAATAAACAAGTTCAATGTTCTGCCATTTTTCAAAATATTGATTTTTTTTCATAGAAATAAATTCCTTGTGTCTTACAATTCAATGTGTATAATCAATGGACTTTAACGATAATTAATAATTTTCAAACAAATTTGGTTTAATTAATTGTTCTAGAGACACTGAATTTATCTACTAGAACATGGCCGAATTATGCATTTGTTTATTATATCCTTCAACGAAAATTACTTGCTGTTGAGTATAGATAAAAATAAGTGTTGCAAGCAACTCACAAGACTTCAGGAGTTCATTTCTATAGAAAAACGAAATCTATTTGTTAGAAAATGGCATACCAAACAGTTTGTTCAATTGATTTGTTTAAACAAATAGAAATTTTTCCTTCCATAACTAAGTATCATATCATATCATAAGGAGTATTTCTAACATATCTGGAATGAATTTCAGAAAAACGTATTTCCTCTGCTAAAAAATGACAATTTTATGCGATTGCTAATTCATTTTGTATGAACAAATAATACTTATTGCCTCAAATAAAAGAATCACGCGAAAAATCTTTAAGCAAAATATTTTTTGTTCTTTCTGTAAAAAAAAATGATTTGGGATAGAACTCAATTTGTAGAATAAATGAAAAGTAATGTTTGACTTGTTCAGTTAATTGTTATGAACAAATTATTCAGAAAAATAAACAAAATCATGGATTGTTCTCTTGCAAAGTATAATTGTGGGTCAAAATTGCTTGCTCCCACGGTAAAGATTATACTTGATCATGAAAATTTATCACTTCATATTTGTTTATAATTTTTCAACAAATTATATAAACATGAGCCTTGTATCGGCATTTATGGGAAAGGATTTTTTTCTTCCTATTCCGTACAAACTATCTCGTCAGTGATTTTGATTGATTAGAATTTGTCAACTGATATTTATTAAAAATTTTGTTTAACAAATTAGATAAACGAATGCCTATTATTGGAATTTGTAAGTGAAAAATTATTGTCTTTTCCTGATTCTGTGCAATCTATCTTATCAGTGATTTTGATTGATGAAAATTCTTCAACCGAAATTTTTTTATAACGATTCTAATGAAGTGCATAAAAAAATGTTAATTAGCGGAATACTGTGATGCCAATAATGAGCATTTGTTCTGTATAATTCATTTTGAAAAATGAAAAATTCTGAAAAGATAGTGCGAACAGCATTAGAAGCAAAAACAATTTATTCTGCCCGCAAATCCCGATAATATGCATTAGTTTACACAATTCGTAGAAAAAATTATGAACAAATATCAATTGACAAATTATTTCTAATAAAATCACTGACAAGAGAGTTAATACAGAATAAGAAGAAAAGTCAATTCTTCCTTGCCTATAAATGCCGATGATACGAATTTGTTCATATAATTTATTGAAAAAAATGCAAACAAATATCAAGTGAACAATTTTTATAAATAAGTGTTATTTTTACGGTAAAGGCAAGCGATTCCCCCGCACAATTATACTTTGCAAGCGAGCAATCCATGACTTTCGGTACTTGTTTATATAATTTGTTTATAGCAATTAATTCAACAAGTTTTATCTATTTTTTGTTCAATTTTTATTTAATATTTATATTTAATTTAATTTAATATATTTATTTAATTTTTATTAATTTTTTTTTATTTTAATAACTCAACTTTTATTTATGCGGCCCTGTGTATCAAATTCAAGCGTTATTGAGCAAGGGAACCTTTTTCAAGAAGATAAAAAATGAAACCATGAAAATCGTCATTTTTTCCTCTTTTGACATAAGCGAAAAAGTTTGAAAAAACAGAGACTCAAAATCTGCTTTCATAATTCTTCGAAAAATTCGAACGCTGGATTTTGCACAAAAAAATTGAAAATCAGGAGCCCCAAAACTTATTCCCAGTCCCTCTTTTCAATATAGCCCACTGTGGCGAGTGTGCGGCCCTGATTTATAATTGGCAACGCAATGTTTCCCGTGCCACGTAAGTGCGCCTATAATATTGCCAGTCTTGGAATGAACTCGATTCCTGATTAGGAAAGATTGCGTTGAGAACTGTGAAGTGATCAACAGGATGCGTCTGAAATACTTGGTTCTCGATTCTCGGTGAAGCAGAGCTGGTGAACCACACCGGTGAGGTTGAAAAAGAGCGGAACCTGGGCATGTCCTTACGCGTGTGCCCCGTTGGTAAAGCCGTGGTAAAGCAAAGGTAACTGCGGGTAAATGCGGACGGGCCGGATTGGAACGCTCGCCATTTGACGGCATCGCCGGTCCAATCCCGTCGCCCTTAGCTCTGGGTCAGAGCACTGTGTAACGGCATTGCGCGCGTAGCGAACGTGATATCTGGGTTATAATGTAGTAATTACTGGCGCGGCGCGTCGTTGTCGAGCCAGCGACTCACCCTTCCGAGATCACCTGGTTCCTCCGTTTATACGTTCGCTTGCACTTCTGGTGGGTCTTCTGCACTCTTGGAAATGTGTGCAACTTTAGTACGCATGGGCATGATAAATTTTCTATATTTTTAATAAATTTATTACATTTTGTAATCTTAGTATACTGGTGTCTACTCAACTCCGGTCATGAATTTATATGCATACTTGATTTATTAGGTATGAATCTCATAGTTTCGGTATATCTAAATCCAAATACGTGTTTACCATATTCGGCTGCGCAAGCACATTTAGATTGACACGGGTCGCGCAACCTCTAGCGCAACCTGACCGCTGGGAGGCTGGCTCATCGTTTGATTCTTATCTTCGAAAAATTGAAGTTAATTCTTGTGTTATGATGAGGTAAAGTTTTATGCGATTTTAAAGATTGACGCTGTGAGTTTAACACTTTTGTTAACACCTTTCCCTGGTTTGAATGTGTGTGATAATTGCTGATATTGATGATTGCTTTATTAATCATGTAATGAGTCAAATGAGATGTCATTATTTCATTGACACATTTTCGATTCTTAGGTAATATGTGGTTCTTCCGAATCTGGCTTACGAGAATAATAATCACAGATTCACGGAATTTATTTCAACTCCAGAATGAATCGTCGAATGCAAGACGAAAACGAGCCTCGGATGCAATCAATGATAATCCATTGAAATTCTGGAGGACTTCAAATTGGAGATTTTTCCGAGTGGATGTTTAATTTACCAGAAAACGAACATAGTAATACCAATTTCCAACAAGAACGTATTGAACTACAATTCAGCCATTCCACTAAACATTTGTCTCTTTGGTTGAACTTAATTTGTTCTTATTTTTCAAACAAAAATCTTCTTTCAGTATTACATCAACTATTACCTATTTTGTTCCGAATATTTTTTTTGCCTCAATGTTGAATAAATTTTCCAAATATTCCTTCTTTTTTGGTTGAAGATTTGTTATTTTTATTGAAAATTCATATTTTCTTATCGAAAATACAACTATCTTGTAGAAAATTTAGGTATTCAGTTGAAAATTCCGTTTTTTGTTCTTCATTCATCTTTTTTGTTGAGATTTCAAGTATTGAGATGAAAATTGAACTTTTTCTAAGATTATGAAACTATTTGGTATAAAATTCATTTTTACCAAAATTCAGCTACTTGGTCGAAGGCTTATCTACCACGCTTGAAATTATTTCTTTTTAATTCAAGATTCATCTTTCAGGTTGAATTTTCGACTGTTCTCTTGAAAACTAAATTTTTTTGAGGTTTGTTATTTGAGATGGAAATTCTCCTCTTTGATTGAAAATAATCAACGTAATGAACAGATTGTTTTTTATTTCTAATAAGAATCTTACTTGGATTGAATTTAAATGTTTACCTTTCTCGTCGCAAATTTATCCTTGTCTGGTTAAAGTTGATTTACTTTTTCACTCCACTTTAATTTTTAATTCACTTTTCCAAAAATTCAGTTACTTGGTTCAAAGCTCATCTTCTTTGTTAAAATCTCATTTTTCCAAGATTCGTTAGTTCAGACCAAAACTCTTCTCTTCGAATGAATATTTATCTACATATTTTTTTGAAATTTCTCTGCTCGTTGAGAAATAGGTGTCCAAACAAAAAATGTAAATATTCTCTTTCTGGTTTTAAAAATACTTCATTTAAACCTCACTTTGATTTTGATCAAATTCAATTTTATCATACATTTTTTAAAAACTTCAACTACTTGGTTGAGAGCTTATCTACTTTGTTCGAAAAAAATATTCCTAATCTCAATATTCACCTTTCTGGTTGGAAATTTAAACATTTTGTAGGAAGTTTTTTTTCAACATGCGATGATTTGGTAGAAAACCCCATTATCTCGTTGGAGAATAAGTTTGTTGTTAAGCATTCCTTATTTTGTTGAAAATTCAAGAATTTGATCATGAATCAGAATGTTTTTATGAAATTTCAACTATTTGGTGAAAACCTAATGTCCGCTCTGCAGAAAATCTGAGCGACTTTAAAATGTAATATTTGTTATTCTCAATAAATAATACTTGTGGATAATTTAAGTTAAATATTTCAAATTCTGTGTTATTTATATTATTATTGGATATTTTAATATAAATAATATATAATAAATAAACTTTTCAGCGTTTACATCAATTTACCATATAATTTGATAATACCCTTTCCCTTTCATATATGCGCACATTTTCATCCTTCCGGAGAAAGTTAAAAGAAAGAGATTTAATTTTATTCCTACAAGGAAAACAACAAATAGAATTTTTCATTCATATCCATTGTTTTTCTTTTAATTTTAGTCAAAACTTCTTATGTAAACTTTTTCCGAAAGGATGGAAAAAATTTTATCGTTTCTCAACCATTAGAATACATACTTTAAAATTGGTATACGCGTATATTGAATTTCATGAACGCTTATACCAAATGGAGTTCATGCGAGCAGATTTTTCAATTTGAGAAGAGAAAATTGATGTTCTTCGTTTTCAATTTTACGGAGATCCCAAATTTCGCAGAAATCAAAGAAAAAACTGTTTATTACTGGGCTTGAAATAGGGGGACTTTTTACGAAAATAGGAGAATACATTTTTGTAAATAGAATTAATGTTAAAGTACCACAATTGAAATCAGTATGCAACGCTTGAGATTTGGAGTCAAAATATATCACATTCCCAATGAAATTTTTGAATTCCTAAACGAAAAAGATCAATTTTTCACCAAAGGAAACAATATTCAACGGAACTGAATTTTGAAACCAAAAACATTATGCCCCAATCAAATACAGTTTGATTTTCAACCGGAAAATTGAATTTTCAATCAGAACAGGGGAATTTGCAACCAAATTATCAAATTTCGAACTAAGTATTAAAATCGTCGAACCCAAAAATATGAATATTCACGCAAAAAGATGAATTTTCTATCAGGAAATGAGATTTTTCAACTTGAAAGTTGAATTTTCAACGAAAAATTTGAATCTTCAAACCCAAAAATATGAATCTTCAACCAGAAAGATAAATTTACAATCAGGAAAGAAGAGTTTTCAACAAAATAATCGAATTATCAACGAAATATTTGAATCTCTGAAGCACAAAATATAAATATTCAACCAACAAAGATGAATTTTCAAGCAGAAAAGACAAGATTTAAAAAAAAAAGTTAAAATTTTAACGAAATAATCAAAGAAAAATTTATTGGAAATAGAGGTGCATGAAAAATTGAAAAAAGGGGTTAAGAGAAGAATCTGGAAGAATCTAAAGGGATCCCGAAAAAATCGGAAGAAATTTGATGAATAGATCTAAAGATTCTTTGACAAAAAATCTGAGAACCCGTAAAACTGGCTGGAAACTGCCCAATCGAAAAGTGTGACAATTTTGACTATACTCATTTGGAAGTTATTACATGAGGTAATCCAATCATTTTTTTTAAAATAGTTCCCTGAAACACGCATCCGTTGAACTGGCCAAACACTATCCAGAATCTTTGATTTTGATGTTACGGTTTTTGACCAGGCATGTATAGTTATATTATGATGTTAATGTTTCTGTCTACGGGTCTTATCAATCTTTGAATAACTAATTTTTTGAATATTGTTCTTCAAAATTGTGAAAAAATGACTCTCTAGCTCTGCTGGGATTCGAACCTAGATCCTACAGATTTCCGGTCTGATGCTCTAACCCACTAAGCTACAGAGAGTACAAGATTCATTTTTCACAACCCCCTACAAGCCAATTTCGACGAAATTGTTATACTTGTAGGATTTTTTATTATTCCATCATGAATGTAATTTTTAATTTTGATGTTACGGTTTTTGACCAGGTATGGATTTTTGAAATGCTTTCATTCAACAACAAATATAAATGAATTGAAAACTTCAAGAGGCCACACGCATCAAGTATCATAATAAGGTAATTTTTTGTATCAATAACATTCCGTATCCAGCATTTTGAACAAATATTCATACTTTTTTCATTGAAAATATATATGAAATATTTGATCATACTCTTTCCCTGTTACGGGTTCGAGAGTCTATGCATAACCTTCTCTCTATTCCTCCGCACACCTCACAAACTGACCGCCCCACGTTGAGCGCCTACTAAATATATATTTAGTTTTTTCCAAAACCCGATCCATCCACATTATTTTGGATGGAAATTATCATTTCGGTTACATTTTCAACTCTTCCCTTGAAAATTTAATTTTTTCAGGATTCGAAATTTGATATATTTGGGCGCCTCCTAAATATGTATTTTTTTTTAAACCTAACATATCTACATTATTTTGTTTGGAAATAATCTTTTGAGTTACATTCCGAACTATTATCTTAAAAATTCAATTTTCGTAAGATTTGATATTTTAAATGGAAATTCTTCCCTTCTATTGAAAATTAGTATAGTAGTTAGCAGTATAATTAGTAATATACTTCGATTGAAGTATATTGTGTGGCGTTACTTCTTGCACTGTTATTTCAAAAAACCTCACAAAACACCAACAAGGAAAATAGCTGTACTAACGCAGCGGGATAATAATAATATTAGTAATAATAATAATTGTACATAATATATATCATACTTATAAGAAAATGAAATACTCTTCAAATGGGAGGATTGGATTTAGGACGGATTAAAGAATACTCTGATTGGGATGATTTTTCCTCTTTTGAGGGGATCCTCTCGATTCGAGAATAATCCTTTCCAAGAGGAAACAATCCTCCCAAATTAAGAGGAATTCTTTTCAGAGAATATTGAAAAGGAAAAATTTTACAAAAAAATGAGCAGAAAAAATACATATTCAAGTCTCTCAACTGAACTTATGAATATGTTACGAGATATGAATCTTTAAACGAAGAGTTCGACTTTGGAACAAGTATATGAATTTCTAACAGCAAAAATGACTTTTCTCCGAAGGAGATCTATTTCCTGCTGGAAGAAAAGAATTGCTATCAATACATTTAAATTCTAATCAAATCGAAGAATTTTTTGAAAAAAGGATTATTTTCTACCCAAAAAGCTGATTTACAAGAAAATATAATTTTCCTTCTTTTGAGAAGGTGTACATTTACTCTAAGCGAGGCCACCTAACTGCGAAAAACGGGAACACCTTGTCCGCGTCTCGAAAAATGCGACTGAAAATGTCTAAAGCATGACACCAACGCAGCTATCTCTCCCTCTCTCTCTTTTTCCCTCCCTGACGTTCTGGAGGCCGGTGTAGTATATGTACAGTGTACTCTGCAACAGCTCACGCTGCGAATCTTCCTGTTCTCACATTTTTCCCCCTTTCGCCCGTCCCCACTCTAGCTGAGGACACGGCGTACATTCGACGCGCCACGTGTGTGTATTGAACACGGACTTATACGTTGCGCGCGAGTAAAGTCATTTATAATGAATAGTTCTGATAGTGATTCGTCTGAAAGTGGCGTATATCAGCGATAACTAATAAAAAATGCTGATGTTCACGCAGCTCAATCGCCGATAGCTGTTTTCTCCCAATCGATGAATGTAATAACAATCAAATTTATGTTTTTCTTTTAACGCGAAGAACAAAGCTTCTTTTGACGTTATCGCGACCGCTCTGTTTTTTTTTATATATAGGTACAAGGATACAATTACTCTATTAAATCCTGAGATGTTGAAATTCATAGTCTGAGACATTATCAAAGAAAAAACAGTAAATGTAAAGATTCTTTTAATATGAGATGTTAATTTCCGAAGTACAGGGTATTATCGGATTATAACAAAAAACTTATGACCTGAGATGTTGACCGCAAGTATCCGAGATGTTAAACGTAAGTATTTGAGATGTTGAATGAGAAAATATACGATGTCTGGCTTATAAAGGTAAGTTTCCGAAATGTCAAACGTGAAAATCTGAGTGTCAAACTTTTGTATCTGAGACGTTAAATGTAAGTCTTCGAGATGTTGAAGTGTTATTCTAAATGTGAAAATCTCAGATGATAAACATGAATATCTGAGATGTTAAACGTTAAACGTTAGTATCTGAGATGTGAAACGTAAGAATATTAGGCATAAACCTAAATATCTAAGGTGTCAAACGTGAAAAACTGAGTTTAATACTTAAGTATCTGAGACTTTAAGGTCAATATCTAAGATATGAAACGTAAGTATCTTAGGTCTTAAAAGTTAGTGTCTGAGATGTTGCGCTGGAAAATGAGATATCAAACGTTAGCATCCTAAATGTCAAAGGCAAGTATCTGAGTTGTTGAACGTCATTATCTGAGATACTCAACGTAAAAATGAAAGATGTAAACAAAAGTATTCAAGGAGTTGAACGTGAACATCTTAGTGTTAAACGAAAGCATCTGAGACATTAAAAATAGAAATCTAGGATGGAAGGTAAGTATCCGAGATGTCAGTATCTGATCATTATGTTAAATTAAGATGTTAAACGCCATCTTTTAAGATATGAAACGCAAGTATCCTTTATCTTAAGAGTTAGTTTTTCAGATGTGACGCGGAAAGATAAGATGCTAAGCCTTAGTATCTGAGATGTCAAACTTAAGTATTTGAGATGTTGGACGTAAGTGTCTAAAATATGAAACGTAAAAATACAAGATGTAAACATAAGTATCCGAGGAGTTGAACGTGAACATCTAAGTGTCATATGTAAGTACTTGAGACGTTAAACGTGAGTATCTGAGATGTTCAAGTGAGATCCTAAACGCCAAAATCTAAGCTATGAAACGTAAGTTCCTCAGATATTAGGCGTAAATATCTGAAACTTTAAGAGTAAGTATCTGTTATGTTAAATTGAGATGTTAAGCGTCATCATCTAAGATATGGGACGCAAGTATCCTGGATCTTAAGAGTTAGTATCTCAGATGTTGCGCGGGAAGATAAGATGTCAAACCTCAGTAACTGAGATGTCAAACGTAATTATCTGAGATGTTGGACGTAAGTGTCTGAAATATGAAATGTAAGAAAACAAGATGTAAACATAAGTATCCGAGGAGTTGAACGTGAACATCTTAGTGTCGTACGTAAGTAATTAAGACGTTAAACGTATCATATAAGATATGAAACGTTCGTATCTCTGATCTTAATCGCCCATATCTAAGAATCTAAGCATGAGTATCTGATATGTTGAAGTGAGATGTTAAACGTCATTATCTGAAATATGAAACGCTAGTATTCTTGATCTTAAAAGTTAGTGTATCAGATGTTGCGCAGGAAGATAAGATGTCAAACCTTAGTATTTGAGACGTCAAACGTAAGTATCTGAGATGTTAAATGTGAGTATTTGAGATATTGGACGTAACTGTCTGAGATATTAAACGTAAGAATATAAGATGTAAACGCAAGTATCCAAGGTGTCAAACGTGAACATCTACGTGTAATACGTAAGTATCTGAGACGTTAATCGTCAACATCTGAGATATGAAACATAAGTATTTCAGATATCAAAAGTTCGTTTCTGGAATGTTGTGCAGGAAAACAAGATGCCAAACCTTGGGATCTAAAATGTCAAAAGCTAAGGCTTAGATATTAAATGTATCTATTTGAGATGATCATCCTTAGTATCTGAGGTTTCAAACGTCAACACCTATTGAGCGTAAGTGTCCAAGATAGTGAATGTAGATATCTAAGATATATAACGCAGGTATCTGAAATGTTGAACGTGAACATCTGAGTGATAAACGGAAGTACTTGAGACCTAAAACCTAAAAATCTGATATGTCTAACGTAGGTGTTTCAGATGTCAAACGTAAGGGTCTTGGATGTTGAACGTAAGCATCTGAGTGTTGAACGTAAGTAAATAAGTATGATGGATGTGAGTGTGATGTTGAACGTATAAATCTGATATGTAAAAAGTAAGTAGCAAGTATGATACATGTAGGTATAATGTTGAACGTAAAAATCTGAGATGTAAAACCTAAAAATCTTAAATGAAAAAAAAATATCTGAGATGTCAAATGTTCGTATCTGAGATGTCGAGCATGCAACTCTGTGATGTCAAACGTTGAACGATGTCAAACGTTGAACGTCAAATATTGAACGTGGAAGTCTGATATGTAGAACGTAAGTATCTGAGATATTGAACCTACAGATATTAGATATAAAAAATAACTATCTGAGATGTCAAACGCATGTATCTGCGATGTTAACGTAAAAATCTTAGAAATTAAACGAGGACATCTGAGTGTTGAACGTAAGTTTGTAAGCATGATTAATGTAAGTTTAATGTTGAACGTAAAAATCTAAGACGTAAAATGTAAGTATGTAAGTAGGATGGATGTAAGTGTGTTGTTGAACGTAGAAACCTGATATGTAAGAAGTATGTAAGTATGATACATGTAAGTATAAAGTTGAACGTAATAATCTTTGATGCAAAATGTATAAATCTGAAATAAACAAAATTACATATCTAAGATGTCAAACACTTGTTTCGGGGATGTCGAGCATGAAAATCTGCGATGTCAAACGCAAGTGTCTTTGATGACAAATGTGATCTAAGTGTTAAACGTAAGTATGTGAGTACGATGACCGTAAGTATGATATTAAACATAGAAATCTATCATGTAAAACATAAGTATGCAAGTAGGAAGAATGTACGTACAATGTTAAACTTAAAAATCTGAGATTTGAACCATAAGTATCTGAGATGTTGAACGTAAAGATATTAGATATCAAAAATAACTATCTAAGATGACAACAAGATGACGTTAAAATATGAGATGCAAAATATAAGTATCTGAAACATCTGAGTGTTAAACGTAATTATTTGAGAAGTTGAACGCAAAAATCTGAGATGTCCAACGCAGGTGTCTCAGATGTCAAAAATAAGTGTCTTTGATGTGAAACGTGAACATCTGAGAGTTAAACATAAATATGTAAGTACGATGCTGAACATTGAAATCTGAGATGTGAAACGTAAGTATTTGAGATTTTAAAAGTAATAATCTAAGGTAATAAAAATAACTATTTGAGATGTTGAGCGTAATTATCTTTAGATTCCATACGTAAATATCTATTGAGCGTTAGTTTTTGAGATATGAAAAGCAAATATCTGAGATGTTCAGCATAGGTATCTGAGATATCAAACATAAACATCTGAGTGTTAAACTTGAGTGTCGAAGATGCTAAGCGTAAAAGTCTGAGATGTCAAACTTGAGTATCTGAAATTGTCAACGTAAAAATCTTAGATATTAGAAGAAACTATCTGAGATGTTAAACGTAATATCTGAGATGTAATTCATCAACGTCTATCAAATGTAAGTTTTTAAGGTATTAAGCATAGACATCTAGGATGCTAAACGTAGTGATCTAAAATGTCATAGGGGGAAATCTCTTCCAAATTATCCTGCTGATAAGGTTCTGTTCTTTGAAACTTCGCAAAAATTATTTGAACTTTTTATAATGTGGTCTTCAATTCCCCTTTTTTATACTTAGTGAGATTTTGATTCATTCGGACATTGATTCATCAACGTAGATTCCAAAAAACCATCAATTGAGTTCTTAAACAAGAGGCAAGACTCAACAAAAGTAGGACTAGCTTCTTCTTGTCTGACGTTACTTCTTGCACTGTTATTTCAAAAAACCTAAAAAAAACACCAACAAGCAAAATAGCTGTACCATTGCAGTGGCATATTTTACAAACCCAAATAGTTGGACCTACTACCTATTTTTCAGTAGCATTACCAGCAATATCTAATCCTGACAAGCAGCATTCATGGCTAATGACACATCTTAGTAAAACATGTGTCTTCTCATCCTGACCCGTCCTGACCTGTTCTGAACATGTGTCTTCTCCCATTCACATGTCTTGTAATTACTCAAAAAAGACTCTCATCGCGTGAATCTTCCGAATAGCACCTGGAGGTATTCCGTGACCAACTTTAACCCTACCTTCTCTTTCCTTCTCTAAGAATAAACATCACTAAATCCCAAGTCACGTAAAAACAAAAGACCCACTTTTTTCAGCTATGTAGGAAATCGTCTTTGGAAGACACCATGAGACTACGAAATTACTCAAATCGCAGATTATCTACCTCAATTTGATCAGCATCAGAGGAGGTCAGTCCAAGAAAAGAATCGCCATACGAAATCATTTATAAACCTAAACATATTTACAAGATGTCCGAAAGATGTCCTCTTTTCTGGAATGATGAAAACGTGCAACATGCCCCCAAGGCCAGTTGACCTTGATACCAATTGCTTAGTGCCAAAAGCACGTAACAGTTACAAAGTCCCACTTTTCTCCGTCTCCGGAAAATATTGCGCTTGCGATCCATTGACACGTTCAGAGCCCCGGTAGTAATTACTCAGGTATGTTTGTACTATGTCGCTGCGCTTCGAAGTTATGCTATTCTTCGACTTCAACACTTAGCACCTCGTTTTACAGTTAAGGTTTAACTGAACTTTTTATGCATCTCTAAACCAACACGCACCGTAATTACCTCCTCTAATTTTATAACTTCCCAGAGATGATTAAGAAAAGAATTAAGATATCTTATTGATTAGTATTATGAAGAGCGCAAAAATTGCTGGTCTCAGTTCCTCATTCAGATGGATGCACGGAGGCGAAAACCAATATCCATGATTATTTATGCATAATCTTCGTATTTTTGATACTTTGGTTAAGACTAGAACTTTTCTAAAGCCTTCCCAGCTCATGAACTAGGATAGGCGCTTCAGAAATTTGAGGAACCTAGTCTGTTGATACAACAATTAGTTTATGCAGAAGGGTGCATGCAAGACAGGAGGGTGCTAAATCTGCAAATAAAACACAACACCCACCATCATAAAATAGCGCCCATGCTCGAAACAATATTGAAGCTTTGCTTCTCTTGGGATGGTTTACGTATACTCTGAGTGAGGCGACCTTGCCACGAAAAACGGGAACACCCCGTCCGCGTCACGAAAAATACGACTGAAAATGTCTATAGTATGGCACCAACGCAGTTATCTCCCCCCTCTCTCTCGCTCTCTCTTTCTCCCTCCCTCCCGTTCTGGAGGCCGGTGTAGTATATGTACAGTAGATTCTGCTACAGTACACGCTGCAACTCTTCGCATTCTCACATTTCTCCTCCTTCCGCCCGTCACTACTCCTGCTGATCACACGGCGCACATTCGACGCGCCGCGTATGTGTATTGAACACGGACTTACACGTTGCGCGCGAGCAAAGGCATTTATCATGAATAGTTCTGATATTGATGTAGTTCTGATAGTGCATGTATACATAGAGTGAAGGCATTACTGTTTTATCCCAATCGATGAATGAAATGACTATCAAATGTATGTTTTCCTTTTATCCCAAAAGGAGCAAAGCTTCTGTCGGCGGTCCAGCGATCGCTCTACTTTTTTTTCGTCAAAGGTTAGGTATTGGAATAAGAAACATCCATCATGCTCAAAAGGGCACTACGGCACCTCAACAAGTATCAGACAAACATGATTGCAGAAAACGAAACACAACTCATACAACAACTACAAAAAATTGTAGATTGTTGATATTCAAGTGTGAATTATCATCAACAGAGAAGAGCAACACTATTCGGAGCCACAAATCTTAGTCGAGATCACAGAGATCATTTAGGTGGTCTAAAAATGCATTAGAAATTTTTTCTTTTAATTTATATACAGAACGCCAGGAGATTTCTTCAAATACACAAAAAAAAACTCTTTTTTTTTTTGTTGAAAAAAAACAAAATTTAGAGGTGGCACAAGCACCATGAGATTTGACACAGATTTTCCTTAAGAGAAAAAGACGTTTTTGTACATGTAAAGAAATGGGTTTTTCGAGTTTTTGACGCTTATTATGATTTCTTGTGGTTTTTAACGCAGATTGTTTCAAATACATGTTACACTACTTTATACTGATAACTCGATGTTAACTTAATTCTTTTAAACAATTGATTATTGTTTTTTGCAACTTTCTCTTGGAAAAGATTTAGGAAACTAATTTTTTTTTTAATTTTCAAACTCATTTTAAACGTTTTAGTTACAGCGAAGTGATAATTAATTAAAGTTAACAAAAATAATTGTTTGAGAAATTTGTTATTAATTGTAACAATATTCTCTCAGAGTTATGCTGTAAAGTTGCGTTTTTTTATTCGATTTAATCAGCAAAAATAATTGTTTAAAAAATTGTAAATGTTTATAGCTATATGCTTCTAGATTATTACTACGTAGTTGCAGTTTTTCCTTGAATTTTTCACTTTTTATCACTTTTGAATTATAACTTCAGAATTAAAATAAAGTAATAATTAATTCATGTCACAAAAATAAATGTTTCCACAATTTGCTATCATTGCTAATAATATTTTCTTTGCTTAATGATAGAAACTTTCGGTTTTTTCTGAAATTTTAAACTTTTTGCCCACTTTTTACTTGGAGTGAGTTAATATTTAATTTAGTTCAACAAAAATAATTGTTTAAAAAATTGTAAATATTTATAGCTATATGCTTGTAGATTATTACTACGTAGTTGCAGTTTTTCCCGGAATTTTTCACTTTTTATCACTTTTGAATTATAACTTTAGAATTAGAATAAAGTAATAATTCATGTCACAAAAATGAATGTTTACACAATTTGTTATCATTGCTAATAATATTTTCTTTGCTTAATGATAGAAACTTTCGGTTTTTTCTGAAATTTTCAACTTTTTGCCCACTTTTTACTTGAAGTGAGTTGATATTAAATTTAATTCAATAAAAATAATTGTTTAAACAAATTGTTATTGTTTATAGCTTCCTCCTCTTAGATTAGTGCTAAAAAGTTGGGGTTTTTTCCGAAATCTTTAATTTTGCGTTACCTTTTGAGTTGTGAACAAATAATAAATGAACATTAGAGAGGATTATATTTAAATAGTATTGTATTGTTCGGAGTAAATTATTTTTGTTCTTTTCTCAATGTTCAACAAAAATTATTTAAAGCAAAGAAGCTGAATTCATTCAGTGCAGTTTGAGTTTCTAATTTCCTACTAAAATTATGGATCCCCAACGCAAAAATGGAATTTTTGAGAAATAAGTTCAACTTTCAAACAAGGAGTTGAATTTTTGACATGGAAATATGAACTTTATTTCAGAAATTTAATGGTGATATTTCAGCAACAACAAAATTCATTTGAAATAAAAAAAAAATCTGATTTGAATAACAACTACATCAATTCAATCTAATTCAATCTAATTGAATTTAATTCAAATTCCATTCGGTGCTAAATTAAACATTTGAAAAAAGCATAACTGTTTAGCACTCATCTAAGAGGAAATGGTTATAAACAATTATGAATTGTTAAAATAAGCATGTCTGTTAATTCGCATTTATTATTGCCTCACTAAGTGAAAGTGGACAAAAAGCTCAAGAGTTTAGAAAAGGCGCAACTTTTAAGCACTAATTTAGGAGGAGAAAGCCATTAACAATAATAATTTGTTTAAGCAATTTTTTTTTTGGATTAAATAAAATATCTACGCACTCCAAATGAAAAGTGGTCTAGAAGTTACAAATTTCAGAAAAAACCGCAAGTTTCCATCATTAGGCAAAGAAAATATTTTAGGAAATGATTATATATTGTTCAAACAATTATTTTTGTAGCACGAATTGATTAATACTTTAATCTGATTGAGAAGTGATATGAAGTTGAAAATTCGGGGGAAAACCGCAACGTTGTAGTATTAATCTAGAAGAAGATAGCTATAAACAGTCACAAATTGTTTGAACAATTATTTTTGTAACTCTCATTGATTATTACATTGCTTTGACTGAAACGTTGAAAATAAGTTTAGAAATTCAGAAAAAAACCTTCATTTTTTACCCCTTTTCAAAAAAGAAGTTGCTATAAACAATAATAAATTGTCTAAACAATTTAAATAACCATCTGATTATCAGTATAAAGTAAAATTACATGTAATTGAAACAATCCGCGTTGAAAAAACCGCAAAAAAATCATAATAAGCGTCAAAAACTCGAAAAACCCATTTTTTTACTTATGGGGGTTTTTCGGGACCCTATAAAACAGACTTCTGGGGGTGATATTTGATAAGTAATATTTCATTCGCATTTTGTTACTAATTGTGAAGAGGAATGGTGATGTCAAAACTCGATTGACCTAATATAGAGAATTCTAAATAAAATGTACAAAAACGTCTTTTTTTCTTATGGGAAATACGTGTTAAAGTTTATGAGGCTTGCGCCAACTCTAAGTATTTTTTTATTTTATTTTTTTAAATGTGTTTATTTTTTTGTGTATTCGAACAAATTCACGAGCGTTCTGCATAAGAATTCGGAAGAAAAATTTGTGGACCACCCTAGTGATCATTCATCAAAACGGACAATCATTAAACTTCAACACTTCGATTATTAGTCCAGGCGATGGAAATCGATTTTTTGAGGTCTCTGGGCCCTGAACCCGTCAGTTTTTTTGTTATTACTAATTTGATTGTTTGAATAGATATATCTTGTCGTCTGCAACATTCACGGAATTGTCGATCGATAGCATTGATTGTTAATTTCATTACGAACATTTTCCACTTTTATCTTCGAAGAAATCTTGATTGGAACAAAAGTTACGGTAAAATAACGGCAAAAATATTGCGAATACGCGCTCTTTTCGTTATCATTTGATCATGATCGCGATACTAGTTAATTTTTGTGCCAGACTAAAAAGTTGAAAGCAAATGAGGAGTTAACAAAGATAATATAAGAGTTGAGAAATGGAATTCTCATGGAACCATTGAAGAGGAACTGACAGCCATGTTTTGTTTTGATACAGAAGCGCAGAGGTGTCCAACGCGTGAGCAACCGTGTGAATAACTGTCACTCGTCAATCCCCTCTCTTACCACCTTGGATGCGTTCATGCAGTAATCGCGATGTGGAAAGGGGTCCCCAGCGGCCGGGCTGTGTGAACAGTGCGCGCAAGTAGGCGTGGTCAGGCGTAGTCAGACAAAGCCCGTGGTGGAACTAGGAGAGAATTTTCTTTGAAGCGCTCGGAGAAAGGGAAGGAAAGAGGAGCGTACCAACCATGCGTTGGACACCCCTCCTCTTTGCCTGCGGTAGACGTTTTTTTGCCAATAGTTCATGAAAATGCTGTTGACATTCTAAAAATTCTTACAGGTGAGGACGCTTTGCAATGTCCTAGTGTTACCCTCGTGGTAAGAAATATCAATTTGAGTTAGCTTGAACAATCATCAAAGACAGAGATTTTTTCTGGTATATACCCTTTCACCTTTGCCTGCGTTACTTCTAGGCTACTGTATGAAACTTTGATCCTAAAAAGCATGTCAAGAGCTGTGTAGTACTAAGCTGCAATATTTTTGAGATGATTAAAATGCAGCAAATCAAACACCAATATCTTTAGGTCTATTGAAAAAGACACTGATTAATTGTCTGTACCAACAGACTAGCTACCTGGAAGTCCTGAAGCGCTAATTCTGATTTATGAGATCCAGAGGCTTCAACAAGTGCAAGTTGTTCGTGAAGTATCATAAATGAAAAGACTATAGCTAGAGTTCTAATGATGCGGGTGATGATTGAATAATCAGAGATTTGAACTGCCCGGGTTTAAGGAAACGTTATCTTCTAGGGAGCAGAATATGACTGCTTACGACAGGTTTCGAAGATGCCCTATTTCGAACATGTCTTAGATTAGTATTTCTTTCCACGTGTGTTAAAATCAAATATGTCGAACCAAGAGATCTACATATTAGGCATAAACATCTCCTCTTCTCTCTGTAATTCTAAAAATCTTCAGATGAAGTGGAGACATGCTACTGCATCATTCGAATCAACTAGTCACTCAGTGAGAGCTTCATTTATCCTGAAGTAATAACTGCAAGATTGTGATTATTGAAAAATTATGGAGCATTTAGTGCAGCTTCGGTGACGGTGAAGCAGTCAACCATTATAATTAAGATCCACGCAAAGGAAGCAGCAATCAGAAAGCAAACCATCTGCACCTTATAATTTCGACTGAAAGAAAAAGTGATATTCGTTCCAAATCAAAAAAATAAACACTCCTCTCCACTGGTCTATTTAGATGTTGCTTAATTGATTGAGATATTACGAAGAAAATGAGCAATTGAGGAAGTCTACTAACATTGCGGCTAGGTCAGAGCTGAAGAGAGTGTTTTCCCGTATGTGTCAATGACCTGGATGGAGTCTAGGATAATTGGAAGTTTGTTTTCTCAAAAAAATCCTTGCCAATCTGATGCTTCCGAAGCAGCTGTGAAATAACCTGTGAATACTTGGCATTACTTTCACTATCACTCCTTCCATTTATCTTGTGAAACAGATTGCTCCTGAAGAGCAAGGCTATCACCTAGCATCTACCCAAGGCAAGGATTGCTTGCTAGGAGATTAAAGGTTACCAGATTTATGGAAGGTTACAGAAAACGAAACTTGAGACTTTCTTTGGAATATTTACTTTTCTTGGTAATATAAATAGTTAATTTTGTTCTTTTCAAAATCAGGAAAACTTGGATAACAGAAAGAGACATCTTGAGAAGAATTGATACCAATTCCAAGCCTTTTTGATCATCTGACTGACCTCGATAACGTTCACCGTTTTACTCTTCCAAAAAAGGGTCTTCAACCAACAGGTTATAGCTACACCCTTTTTGAATAATTTTCTCCGATCCTGTTAAGCTACAAGATCCCGAAAAAACGTTTTGAACTGTGAGTTCCGACCCGGCCGGGTCCAAGACAGTAGTCATTAATTTCTTCTCCTCCAATTCCAACCCATTCCACTTCTATCGATTGTATCCTGTTCGAGTAACATAGATCAAAGTTCTATCTGGTTTTTTTCCGATCACATTTCATTCTGAAATTCAGGAATAAGGCCTTCCGAGTCCGACATTAGAATTGACCGTCAAAATCTCAATTATCCTGTTCACGTACATCTAATCTTTGCTCTTCATTGGTAAGAATAATTGAACCTTATCTAAGATCAGTACTTGATATCTCTTTCTGTTCCATCCTAGAATCCTGATTCAAACCTGGCCCGCCTTGAGGGGCCGAGCAGTTCGATTCCTGTGTGAAAAATATCAAAGAAATTTTTCGCACGGGTCGTCGAATGACGAGCTGCATTAAATGAATGATTGCTTCTACGCTCGAAGGAGCTCAGCGTCGAATCGAGTTTAAGATTCGTTGGATTGTAGGTTACTCCCCGCTCACGTTTAACTCCTGAGATGTATGGCTCGTACGTGCGGCTTATGATGGAGGGATTTTGGAGGGGGCTGCGGGCGAACATGGGACTCAAAGAGGAACGAGTTGGGGCCTCAATGGCGGAGTAGTGTGGAGGAGAGGGGAAGGGGCCCAGAAAGACGGAGAACCAAAGTAGAAGAGGATGAGTGGAAGGTGCTCGAGGAAGGAGGAGACGAGTATCCAAAGTAGTGCTGGCCGATTGACCTGCGGCTGAGACGGATGGCCCGTTATACCCCAGGGTCACGTGTGACGCAATCAGCGACGATCGTGAGGCATGGGTTCCACCGATGCTCCTATTCCGACGGCCCCTTTCCCCCTTCTTGTCATTCTTCGAAGAGTCAACAGGTTCATCAATGCGTCTTGTAAAAATTAGTGCGAACCCGGAATCCATTGCTCTAATATCTTCGTTTTTTTTATTGGACTAGAAAACAAACACACAGTTGCGTGCACGATATTTTTTCGTGAAATTTTTCAATTTGAATATTAAATTTGGATTATCACAAAAATTTTGCATGGGCAAAAAGATCTAATCATTTCTTCATGAAATAACCGATTGCCGAAATCAAATTTTACCATAACGTTCCTGCTCCAAATTCGAATATTGAAATAATAAATAGGCATTTATTCTCACTGGAATCTAGATAATACATCAATGATTCATTTTTTAATTTTTATCTCGTTTTCTATTTTATGAAATAGAATATGTTTCTCAAATAGAATTCATTGCCGAATTATGAATGAAATGCGATTCCATTTTTTATATTTTTGTAATCCAAACATAGATTATGAATTGTCACTTACCCCCTTGAAAAGGAGACAGGCTAGAACAATGATGTGTATCCGCATTCCGCGTTGACGTCCACGGTGAACCGATGGGCGTTCTACTAGAAAAAAAATATTAATGTTTCAATCAGAAAATCAAAAGCATTGCCTAATCAAAAGCAAAAATGATATTCATATGTTGAGATCTATGATAATTTTCAGTGTGATTATGAAAAAATTCTACGTTGGGTACGTGACGTTTGGACGCCGCTGTTTGATCGCAGGACGGTTAGGCGCAGGATATTTAGGTGCCAGAAAGTTCACGCGTCAAGATGTTCAGTCTCAAGATGTTTAGGCGCCAGTTTGTTCAGGTTCCAGGATGTTTAGGCGCCAGGATGTTCAGGCTCTAGGTTGTTCAGACTCCAGGACATTCAGGCGCAAGTTTGTTCAGGATTCAGAACGTTAAGGCGCTGGGTTGTTCAGGCTCCAAAATGCTTGGGCGCCAGGATGTCCAGGCTTCAAGACGTTTAGGTACCAGGATGTTAAGGTTCTAAGTAGTTTAGGCGCCATGTTATCCAAGCTCTAGGATGTTTAGGCGCCAGGATGGTCAGGCTCCAAGACGTTCAGGTGCCTAGATTTTTAGGTTTCAGTTTGTTTAGCCGCCAGAATGTTCAGGCTCCAGGTTTTTCAGACTCTAGGATGTTTAGGCGCCAGGATATTAAGGCTCCATGCAGTTTAGACGCAAGTCTTTCTAGGACTCAGGACGTTTAGGCGCTGGTTTGTTCAGGCTCCAGGATGCTTAGGCACCAAGATATTGAGGCTCCAAGACGTTAAGGTTCCACGATGTTTAGGTTCCAGGATGTTCAGGTTCCAGGATGTTTAGGTTCCAAGAAGTTCAGAAACCAAGTTGTTCAGGCTGCAGGATGTTCAGGCGCTAGGATGTTTAGGCTCCAAGACGTTCAGGTGCAAGGATGTTTAGGTTCCAGGTCTTTTAGGCGCCATAATGTTCAGACTCCAGGTTGTTCTGACTCCTGGACGTTTAGGTGCAAGGTTTTCCATGCTCCAGGACGTTTCGGCGCCAGGTTGTTCAGACTCCAGGATGTTAAGGCGCCAGAATATTTAGGCTCCATGCAGTTTAGGCGCCAGGATGTTCAGGCTCCTGTACATTAGGCGCAGGGTTGTCCAGGCTCCAGGACGTTTAGGCGCCAGGTTGCTGAGGCTCAAGTACAGCTGGCACCAGGACGTTCAGGCCTAAGGACATTCAGGTGCCAGGATGCTCACGCTCCAATACGTCCAGGCGCTGGGATATTCACGTTTAGGCGCCAAGTCATATGGTACGTGGACGTTCTTCCCTTAATTATGTGATGGCCCTAGTAAGAGACGATTGTTTTTTCTGTAAATGAAAAGGAAAAATCTACTTTCTGCTTGCATACTAAATAAATAACGTAACATGTAACATACATGTAGTATACCAGCGGGATGTAGATAGTTCTTTGACATTTACTGGAAAATCAATCGGCCCTTTCTATGACCACCAAATATTTAAACCAAGAATAATTTTAAGCCTTAATGAAATTGAACATCCCCGCGTCTAAACGTCTCAGTCCTTAGCGTCTGACGTCTGGACGCACTGGCGCCTGAACGTCCCGCGCCTGAACGTCATGCGCCTGAACGTCCCGCGGCTGAACGTCCTACGCCTATACGTCCAGCGTCTAAACGTCCTAACGCCCAAACGGCGACACTTAAACAGCGACGCCTAACCGTCACACACCTCATATATTTTCTGATTGCTGAATTTGCTAACATTTTCAGAATTTTTCGACCACACATTTTGGGAATGTTGGGAAACCACCTTTTTGACAAGATGCTACTCTTATCCACTGGGATTTCATTTTTTATGCTAAAGAATTCAACTGTTTGGTTCAAAAACAAGAAATTTGGCAAAGATTTTCTCTTTTTATTTATACCATTTGGCCATATTCTCTTATGGTAGAGCGTCACCCGTAAAGAGTCTTAACTGGGTGTGTTGAATGCGCAGGAGTGCAACAGTCTACCGCTAATATGCATACGGCACGCAGTATTCCCGAGCGGTCATCCATACAAATATTGACAGCGCCTTACGCTGCTTAACTTTAGTGATTGGACGGGAACTGGTTTTTTTCAGCGTGTCATGGAGTGTTCAAAAATACATCTATTTGGATGGAAATTGAACAACTTGATTCTTGTTCCGAAATTGAACCGTTAAGTTGAAGATCAAACTTTCGAGTTGAAAATTGATGTATGCAGCTAGAAGATCGTCTTTTCTGGTATAAAAATGGTCTTATTGAATGGAAAATCTTCCTTTTTGTTAGAAAATTATTCTCTTCGGTTTTAAAAATTTATTCCTTCTGGTTGGAAGTGCAACTTCTCGGTTAGAAATCAATCAATGTTGGTAAAAAAATATACAATCTGTTTGGGAATTTATAGATATTGGTGAAAAATGGTCTCTATTAGTAGAGGAAAAATCTTCTTGATTGGATATTTCAAATTAATTCAAATTCAAGGCTGATAATTCGGAAGCAAAAACCGCTGGAACACGAAACCCAAATAAATCCATACAACTACAAAAAAATTGAGATAACTCCAAATAAATCCAAATGACCTAGATGAATACAAATAATTCGAAATGAATCCAAATCGCCCGAAAAATCCAAACGGTTCTAGAGGAATCCAAATAAATCTGAATAAATATGCGTGAATCCGGATAAATCCAAATAAATTTTTAAAACTCGAATTAAATTTTAAAAATTAAGGGGTATCTTAATAAATAATACATTGCATCAAATTCTAGAATGATCAGTTTATATGCCCAGAAATCCTCTTTTCTCTACACTCAACTCTCGGTTCTGTGCCAGACTTAGGGGTAGACAACCCAAAAGTGAGCGCAATCGGAATCTTGTTCAAATCGTTGATATAATAGTCTCTGATAGTGCGCAGAGTGTCGACAAAAAACGACTTCTATACTACGCAGTTCGGCACTGCCTGTTCGAGCGATGGCCTATGTAAAGACCGCGAGAGCACCGTGACGCCGGATTTTATTATAGTATACGTATATTTTTTGAGTACCAGAATTTTTTAGAAAAATCAAATTGATGGAATATCCAATTAAACTTGTTTCAATTTAAAACTAATTGGGTATATAGTTTTTTAAAATTGGAATATTTCCACATTATTATTTATGTAGTCCAAATACTAATAAATAAAGTTATTCCACTCGAAGACGAAATCTTATTGTGATAAATAATGTACTATGAATGTATCGATAAAGCAAATGGAAAGGAAGTGCTATGTCTACAAATTACAACTACTAATGCACAACTGATCTAACTGTTCCCACGTTTATGAAGCTTTATCTAATTTATCGACTCAATTATCTTGCGTAATAAACAGCGCCATAAACAGGATTGAGAGGAAGTTTAAGACATCTTGTCGGAAAGATAAAAAGAGAAGAATTAGTCACATAAATCAAATTAATCGGAATCATTCAAAATGAATCAAAAATAATCTGATGAATCACAATAAATCGAAAAAATTTTTAACAAATTCAAATGGATCCGAATATACGCAAGTGAATCCTAAAAACTCCAAATAAATCCGAATAAAGCCAGGGAAAATACGAAAAAAACACAAAAGAATATAAATAAACCTCAATGAATCCAAATGAACACAAAACAATCCAAACAAATCTGAATAAATCAAGATCAAGTTGGATAAACTCAAATGATCCGAATGATTCCAAATAAATGTAAATAAACACAAAACAATTTGAACAAAACCAAATAAATTCAAGCAAATATAAGAAAATCAGAAAGAATCCAAATGAAACGCAATGAATCCGAATGAGTTCAAGTAAAAACAAATAAATCTAAACGAATCAATATGCACCTGAATAAATCGTAAATCCAAATGAATCCAAATCAATCTGAATGAACCCAAATAAAACCAAGCAAATACAAACTGAATTTTTAAAAATACAAAAAAAACTCTATGTATCCAGATCAAATAAGGAAAGATGAATCAAAACGAATTAACTTACAAATCAATAAATCAGAAATCCTTAGAGATCCGAAAAAAATCTGATAAGCCCAAATCAATCCAAGCAAATCCGAATGACTTCAAGGGAATACAAAAAAAAAACAATTAAATCCGAACAAAACTCAATGAATCCTAATACACACAAAATGATCCAAACAAATCTGAAATAATCGAGATATTCTAAGTAAAACCGAATGATCCGAATGATTCAAAATTAATCCAAATAAATTTAAATAAACCCAAATCAATTCGAGTAAATGAAAATAAAAGAATCTACATGAACACAAACTAATCTAAATAAATTTGAATAAATCATAATAATCTAAGTAAACACAGATGATCCCAATGATACCAAATTAATGCAAATGAATGTAAATAAACTCAAATCAATTCAAGTAAATCCAAATAAATTCAAGCAAATATGAGGAAATCAAAAAGAATCAAAATGAGTTCCAGTAAGGAAAAATAAATCCAAACTAATCATCATTCCAACATCCATACAAATCATAAATCAGAATAAATTTGAATAGACCTTAATCAGCTCAAAAAATTCTAAATGACTCCAAACAGACACAAAATAATCTACACTAATCTAAATAAATCAAGATTAATCTAAGAAAACACAAATGATCCGAATGATTCCAAATCAATCCAAATGAATGTAAATAAACTCAAATCAATTCAAACAAATCCAAGTAAATTCAAACGAATATGAGGAAATCAAACATAATCCAAATGTGTTCCAGTAAGGAGAAATAAATCCAAACTAATCATCATTCCAACATCCAAATAAATCATACATCGAAATAAAATTGAATAGACCTTAATCAGCTTAAACAAATCAAAATGAACTTAGGAGAATATAAAAAACTCAAAAGAATCTAAATAATACTCAATGTATCCAAATGAATCCAAACGAATATAAATAAACTCAAATCAATTCGAGACAATCCAAATAAAATCAAGTAAATATGAGGAAATCAAGAAAAAACCAAATGAGTTCCAGTAAGGAAAAATAAATCGAA
>WSXT02006760.1:0-14846 GCA_011762715.2 Neuroterus valhalla | reverse complement strand
AAATAAATATGAAGTAAACCTCTAGATTCGTCGTAATATTGCTGATTGTATGGATCATAATTGTTTGGAAAGCTAGGATGCGAGGGATCTGAAATTGAAGATAAATTTTTAATAATTGAAAAAAAGTGATTTCGGTAAAGTACGAATCAGAAAATTTATGAAATCTAACCACCAGTGTTGTAAGATGTGTCAAACGAGTAATTTTGTAATTGTGCTAATGGATGTCTATAATCATTAGAATTGTCACCATTGAAATTTGAGATTCCTCCTTCAAAGCCTGACCTCCTACGGGATAAAAAAGGCAGTTCAATCAATAATTAGACAAACTCTGTACAACTGATGCAAATCGACATACATCTTGAATTAAAAAACGATGGACGTAACGTGCATATCCACGTGCATATATATTATCATTAAAATAATTCAATTTACTATACGCATTTTACAGAATTTAAATAACATCTGAGTCAATATTTTCGTAGCCGTCTCGAGAGCCGTAGATATACATAACTCATACACACTGCGTATTTATTTTCGGTAGGATAACATAACAAGAAATTGGTATCGCTTTTGGATCCGTCAACGTAAAATTATTTATATCCGTCAATAAACAAATTATCCTGATCTCTGATAATATTCGTGCATTATATTTATCCCAATTTTTTTCATCCATATAATCACGCATATAGTTGACGAAGTTCATATTACATTTCTCAAATTGCAACGACATTTACTCTTAGAGACCTATTTTATAAATTTCTACTCACCTGTTATTTATTTCAAAACATTCCCTTTGTCTACATCTGGTGATAGTAAGTTTTTATTAACAGTAGCAGCAGTATCATAACCTCCACAAACACGTCAACTCACTTCGCGCGAACATGTGATGTGCTGCGTGATGCGCACGCGCGCCATGTTAAGCTGGCGAAAGATGCTTCGCACCAACGCGACTCAGCCGCTCAAATCTTGGGACTGATTCGTTCCCAAAGTAGAAGCTCCGAGCGCCCATACAGATAGGGTATAAACACATCCAGCACGAACGGAACGTGTGCATCCCATGTTTTGGTACTAAGACTACCAACGGGTTTATGGTACGTTACAGTCCCAAATGACTTTCGGTGTAGTTCAAGTAGGTTCGTCACTCTTCGTTTTCAACAATAGACTCTCTCCTCATTGGAGCGTTCAGCAGAGCAGGGTCGTGGTCAAGCGCCATAAGAGCGACAAAGATGGTGCTAAAGCACTCTTAAGGCAGCATTGTACCTGTACCAATACGTCGTTCTTGCGTGAATAGAATGATTCGATAGTATATACCATAGGTGCTCAGGGAGTTTATGACACGCTCTGCATCTATCGCTGGAAACATCTTGAAGTAATATGCTTCTACGGTATTCTAAGGTGGAAATCACACCGTCCTGACACGCGAGCATGAAATTCTCTGTTCCTGAATTGAGACCAGATAATTTAGGGAGATCAAACGTTGACTTATGTGACAAGGATTGATCTTTTACAATTTTTTCAAAGTTTCTGTGCATCACCTTGTCTTCATGTTGTTCTAGGAAGTTTTTGGCCTGCGCTTTCTTCACCTGCGCTTTTAGAAGTGAGCCATCTTGATGGAATAATGCACTGTCCCTTACTTCCGATGTTAAGGTTCATGCCAAGGGTTTCAGATGCCCGCTCCGCGGCTTTGTACAGTAACGCTACATATCCACTCCTTTCGTGATTCCTGACCATTGCCAGGAGAGAATCTCTACCGTTCACGGTGATATGAACAGTTCTCAGGATAATTCGGTTGTAAAGACATTGAAGATTGAGGAGTCTGCGTCCGCTATTAAGGCGTGCGATGTATAAGCGCGGAACAGACGAGTTGATGTACAAGCTTTTCTTTATATGCATCATCTTGCACGTCCATGGAATCACCCTAAACGGATAGGGTAGAACTGGGACGGCAAGCATGTTAGCCGCAGATATCATGGTCAATGACGAAAGGTTTGACGACCAAATTCGTCGGAGCAGGTGCTTGTATCTGCTTTGGAGAACCTCATTTACTGAGTTCGTATGCTGAATGCGGCTCTCAGCCACACCCAGGTATTTATAGGTCTCTCCAGCACTAAGTTGTCTAATAGCACTTTAGTCAACAAGCTCAGGGTCCTTATCTATACCTGTTATTCGGCCACGTTTCAGATGAATCTTGGCACGCTTATCTGATTGAAAGTCCATTTCGATTTCTAACCTGTACCTCCCAAAGATACTAAGACCATCTTTAAGATGTTCTTTTACAGAAGCATAGATCTTTAAGTCATCCATATAAAATATATGAGTGACCTTTTGCTCACGAACATTAGTTCCGCCACAGATGTATCCAGGAGAATCACGGAGTGCAAGGGGTAGAGGCAATAGTGTCATGCAGAAGAAGAGAGGGCTCATGGCGTCTCCCTGAAAGACACATTTCTGGAAAGTGACAGTGTTGGTAGTCACACGATGTTTCCCAGAAGTGTTAGTAAATCTGGTCTTCCAAAGAGGCATCAATCTCTTAATGCATCCTACTATATCTCAATGAACCTTCAAGCTTTTCATTATACAGATGGTAAGTCTTTGGGAAGTTGAATCAAAATCTATAATGAATCCAGGCCATCGACAGATTGCGTTTTTGTCTTGCAGCGTCTTTGCAGACACTCTTGTCGATCAACCGATTTTTTCGACAGCCTGCTGCGCCTCTTTTCGATCCTTGTTGCTCGTAAATCTCACTCCATACAGGTCCAATCATCCGAACAATCCTGTCATTCAGGATAAATGAAAAGATCCTATACACCGTGTTCAGATAAGTTATTGTTCTGTAGGTCCTTGGGTTGGGCAAGTCGCTTTTCTCCGGTAGGAGTACAGTTTGTCCTAACATCAGACACTGTGGAATAGGGATCTCCGACTTCAAATATGCGTTAGAGATGTGAGCCAAATGTTAGTGTGTAGGAGTGAACTTCTTCCACCAAAAGTTCCTAATACAATCTGGACCAGCAGCAGAGAAGTTCTTCGTGCCCTAATACTTTCTTTACCTCCTCGGCAGTGATTGGTGAGTATTCCCTCTTGGATATTATGAGGTTATTGCGTAGTTCCTTAAAACGTATGATGTTCTCAGTGCCTTCATTCAATGGATGTTTTATCTCCCTCCAAAATGTCTGGACTTCTTCGGACTGCAGTGGGTTTTTGACGAGAACAGGAGGATTGCTAAAGAGGCGCGATGGGTCAACGAGAAACTTCCGATTCTCCCTGACCCTTCTCTCTCTCTCTTTTTAGTGCTCCTCCTTGAGTCAGACAGTACTTGTATTTTGTCAGCAATGTGCTGTTTGATGATCTTCAGCTTTGACATTTTCAATGTGTGATGATGGATCCTCATTTCATGAGCGACCTTTTGGGCCCTTGCCGTAAAAGGCTTACCATATTTTATGTAGTCAATCACACACTGCATACGGAACGCGTTTTGTCTTGCCCAGCCGATCGTCTTGTTTAGTTGCTGCAAGCGCTTTTGGTTTTTTCATCAATCGTTGATTTCGACCTTCGATTTGAATCAGCTAAAGCTCTCGCCGCTTCATAAGCTGAAGAAGTAATGATCCAGAAGTCTGCATCTTCTGAGAGATCTTGACGAAGGGTAGCATCCATTTCAGTCAGATCATGGGGCTTGAGAAAAACCTGAATGTTCACGTTTCTCCTTGTCCTAAAACCACCATCGTCTCTGAAGGGGAGCCTCGTTTCAGCAATTGGTCTCAATGTCGCTTCCTCATTTTCCTTTGCGGCTTGTTCTTGCAGCTGTCGAGGAAGCGTTCCGCGTGAATCTCTTGTCCGCGAAAGGTTCACGGCACGGTTTCTTAACACATGCTGTGAAAGATGCGAGAGCTCTGAGTGTTTCTGGCATCACAGAGTGTGCAGACAAACCATGTAACCTCTGCGGTTAGGGACAATACTGACATCATAGCAACTAAGCAGGTCATCATCAAGTTGATCCGTCCATAAAGAACGTCGATTGTCTCACTGGTTCGTCATCGTGTTGCCATCTAATTCAGCAACCTGAACTCTGGAACGATCGGCAATACTGGCCGAACCATTGTCAGGTGCTCTGCGCGTTCGATCATTTTGAACCGCATTTATAATCGGATTTAAGTTGTTTGTTTTCATAATTATTCCCACGAGTAGGTAGGGAAGGGATTGTCCTTCCTCACAGAGTCCTGCATGTTAGAGCAAGGCTGTATGCTCCAGAAGGTGACCCGTTATTCTGGATACACCGTAAAGGATACCACATCCAGGCGCCATTCAGCTTTCAGCACGGTTGTTTACGCCTTAATTTGGGAGTCTTTACTTTCAGGACTATCCCTGGACAATTTACCGCGACTGCTTATTAGTGGATAGGACAATAAGATAGCCTTCTCCTCCTTGAGTAAGTATGACTCCATTTGCATGATCCAAGGCGTCGATGGTTAACTGGAAATTCTTCGTGAAATGTGGTTACCGCAAGACGAGTTTACTGCAGAGAGAGTTACAGAGCTTGTTGAAGTATTCATTCCGTTTCGTACCTTATTATCACTCAATTTAGAATCGGAAGACCTCCGTCATGTGGGTCAAAAAAATCATAACGGGGAATTTCTCGGGAAGATAAAGCCGTTGAGGTAAAAGTCTACGTCAACGTAACCCTTCCTGGGAAGTGTTATAAAGCTCATGGCAGAATCTTTATAAGTAGAGACGATTGGCTCACCTGAGTAGAGCCCTTCAGAGATCTCATTTCTGGGTAGTTCTCCTCTCTTCAGTTATGGATTTCTGATGCGTAAGGCAATCGATAACCTCGTTAGGGCTTTTATATTCAGCATTTCGGCGGAAGGTTCGATTTCTGGTTCCAGTGATGTTTGGGCTGCTTGAGGCTTTCGTCAACAAACAGGATTCTCCTAATCGGGTACGAGATAATGAATAAGATTTTGTGCCGAAAGGATATTTGAGCTTGTTCTTGTCCTGTTTCTGTTCTTGATCGTAGGACCTGATTGTACTTCCCGGGAAGTAGATATTATTTTCAACGGGACGCTGGTTCAGTAGCATTATCCATTGGGGAACACTGGAGGAACTAAGGCGAGGAAAAGTTGAAGGGTAAGGATATGGATAAAGGAGATTTGGGGGATATAGAGGATAGGGATCAGGACATTGAGGGGCATATGGGACTAAGTGAGCGCGGTCGTTCACTAGTATCTTCCTCCGTCCAGAAAGAAGGGTATGCTGATAGCTGATGATTAGCCCTTTCCAGCTGTTTCTGCTTCTCCTCGATAAGTAGAGCTCCATCAAGTGATCGTAGTAATCTCTAACAGTCTCATTTTATCGCATATGGAGATTCACGATATTCGCAAATTACCATTGGTATTCTTTTGTGGAGGCGATTCGTTTTGTCAAGTGGACAATCAACTCATCTACTCTATTGAAACATTTGTCCCTGACCCTATTGCGGGTGATCGCTCAATCTTACTGTGAATGATTTCAATAAACCCAGCTCTATTCACTTCAGTAATGTAGACAGCGTCAACGTTGATATCCTGCGAAAATTCCTTCCATTTAGGTGCTTTTGTTGAACTGCGGAATGTGGTAAGTACTTTGTTGCAACGTGGTGCTTCTAGTATAAAGGCCATTGCTGCGGCTGTGCCGACATTTTCAGTTTTTTTAGGAATGGTAATATTGATTCCATGTAGGTTAGTGTAAGATTTTCCCATATTTTCCCATAGCGATTCACGTTGGTCAGCTGATTGGTAGGGCGTGCAGGCACTGTGAGATATAATGCAGTGAAATTCACCCCCACTACTCCTTGATTCCCGTCGAGTATCATAGGGGCAATCTCGACGATGTCGTAAAAGAGGACTGCCAGCCCTTCGACGGGTATTTCTATGAATCATTTGACGCGTAGAACTAAGATTCCTGAAGCAATTTTGGTTTAAGGGACACTGCTATGCTCTCGGAAAGGTAGTCAGAGCGCAACGAGATATCATTTGGTGTCTCAGCATTGCCTCTTAGAAGGCGCTCATTCTTTGCTAGAAAGCCTCTTCTCGACCTAAGTTAATCGTCAAGATCTGCTCAATTCAGTTCGCGGGGCGAGAGCAGCACGAGGTTCCATTGGCAAAAGTTGAGATCCTTGGTACAGATCCTGGGAATCTAGGTACAGGCAATCATCACACTGAGTATACCTTGTAATCAACTTTCCCCGAAGGGATGGATTGATTGATTGTTCACGTGCTCGAGCTCTCTATATTCCTGCGCTTACTTCTAAGCTGTGCCAGTACATGTTCATTTGCGTAAGGATAATAATGTTGATAGATAAATTGCGGAGGAGGATGTGAGTCCCATGAGGGCAGATTCGACTGTGTCGTCTTCTGTTGTCACATGATTGATGAAAGCCTCCTCCTCCTCCTTTGACGCTTCCAGTTTTTCTTTCATATGTAGGGCATGTGCATATGCCTCTGACAAATCCTTCGGATTCCGTTTGTTGACAAATGTGTCCATTTCGCTAGCGAACCTATGTACGAAGAAATTGAGTGTGCAAGCTTATATAAGTTCCAACATGTGTTCACTCAAAAAGCATTTACATTCTATTCGGGATCTTGGGTACAATGTTTCTCCTCTAGCGCTTGCCTAACTTCGCCTATCAGTCCCTTCAGCCTATCGTAATGATCGCTGAAATTCTTTAGCAAAACTGTTCCTTTCAAGTGAGCGATTACGTCATTGACATTACTAAATGTTTTTCTAATTATCATTTTCTAGGCCACACCTACTAGCTTACTGGAAAATTCCTTGATGTAGGCAGTATGGGTATCTTCAGTGATGTAGACCGCGCCATAGCGAGAAATGCATCTATTTGGTTAGCAAAAATCGCTGGGATATAAGGGTTTATCCCAAAAACCGAATTTGTTGCGTTATAAACAGAATCAGTCTCGGTATGGTCTGTAGTCACCATTTTGGATGTTACGGTAAAGGTAGGTCGTAGGAATGCGGGTTACTCAAAGAATTGCTTGTTCTAAGTAAAGGCAGTTGTTTTCAAACTAGAGATTAAGTTCGGCCGCACGGGAATGGTGATGTCATGAAAAAAAGTTAGATGCTGTGGAATTGATAGTCGTGCTATTGCCCTGTTAAAGTTTGAGTGATTGGTGTCACGTCTGTAAAAGCAAAAAAAAACGGAAGTCGATTTCGCCGATTAAAAGAACAACAAGCCACCCTTCCTGCATATAATCTATATTTATATCAAACCATACTGCTAGGTATTACCTTCCTTCCTGAAAGCCTTCGTCTATTTCTTCGACTGAAATAGGTATCAGTGGACCAGGACCTACCTAATATATTTTTTGTACATTTTGTTTCTTCGTCGGCAACTTAATAAAGATTTATTATCATCATTATTACTAATAACATACGGAGATATTTCCCACTTCCTCTTTCAGAGCAAACCTTTATGATTCCGAATTGATGAGCCTTCCGAGGGATAAAATTATCCCCTCGAACGTTTTGTCTAACTTCCGAGGTAGTGGTTTCTGAAGGTTATTTTGTCCATCCTTGGCATCTAAGTCACGACCTTTGACTTCTTCGTACCGTTCGCGTAGTTTCTTACCTGCTCGGTGATTTCTTTCAGAGACCGCTTTACCTGATTGAGGGCTATTGAACATCCTTGAACTGTGCATGTCTGATAAACCGTTTCTTAGTTGGAATTAAAAGGGGACCAACTTATGAGAACCCGTTGTTAGGCTTTGAAATTTGTATAAATGCCAGGATTCATCCAACTGCCGGCCCAACCTTATGCCAGAGGTGGAAAGACGGGTAGGCATAGTAAGGTTACTCGTGCTAGTCGATATGATGCTGACAGTCGGGCCAACCTTACGCAAAGTCATGTCAACCGTATTTTTCAGATTCTTACAAACGATTGGCCAGATGTTATTCTAGTGTCCTCCAATCTTGGAAAAGAATGTGGCCGCTGGTCAGGTAAACTGTATCCGCCAATGTTGGCTGCCAAAGTTGTACGAACAAAGGTGGCTTGGAGCTACCGCAGTTGGGCCAACTCTAGTGACCGAAATGCGGCAGCCAAAGTATTCCCGATCTTGAGCGAACCAACCGTCAAACTCTGACTGCCAACCTGAATTCGCACCTGGTCAGTAATTGCTTGAAACGCGAGACAAGTAATTAAGATTGAACGTTCAGAAAATTAAATTAATCTTCTGGAAAACATCTCGGTATTTTGAAATTTAAAAATTTTAAAAATTTGGAAAATTGAAGAAAATTTTGGGATTCTCGAGATCTCCAGAAGTTTTCAAAATTCTGGAAATTATGATATATTATCCTTCTCTCCAATATCATTGCCGAACCAATCAGGGAATAAATTATTTTTGTGACTGTAATGTTTTTGTCCTCAGATAAACAGAACAAACTTCCAAGCGATTTCACTCAATTTCAAGTGACACTTTTGAATTCTTTTTTCCGCTTTTTCTTAGGTTCACTTATTCACTTTACACCACCACCGACGTAGTGGTTTCTTTAGCTTCCTCCAGAAATCGGTGACCCAGGTTTGGTAGTAATGTGACCTCGGCGACGAGAGAAAAGAGGATGCGAAGCACGAGCACTGTTTTGAGTTACGGTTGTACGGACGAGACAAGACTGAGGCGGCGAGCGATGGCCCGACGCTTGAGGACTCGGGACCCCTTGGACGCTTCCGCCTCGCCTCGCGCACGACCCAGCAACCTCTCTATGCAGGGCCGTGCCGAGTGTATCCTCACGTAACATTTCTGTTAACCCCCTTCCCCTGCGGGGGTTCGAGTTTATACCTTGGACTTTGTTGAGAACTTCCTTCAAGTAAACAAAAATTTTTAATCTTACCCTTATTATAAAGATCTATTACCGCCACCGCCTCTGCCGTGCAGTATAGTTTACTAACCTTACTGAAAACATAGACCCCAATATTCGTTACCTTTCTATATTGGGGTCTATGTTTTCAGTTAAGTCAGTACATAGATGAATATTGGGGTCCTTGTTTCCAGTTAGGTCAGTGCACAGATGAATATTAGGGTCTATGTTTCCAACTAGGTCAGTACATAGATGAACATTTGGGTCTATGTTTTCAGTTGGGTCAGTACTTAGGTGAATATTGGGGTCTATGATTTCAGTTAGGTCAGTACATAGATGAATATTGGGGTCTATTTTTTCACTTAGGTCAGTACATAGATGGATATTGGGGTTTGTGTTTTCAGTTAGGTCGATGCAGGTCGCTACCTTCCTATGTTTTTAAAAATACAGTACAATATTGTACTGTATTTTTTGGAAACATAGAAAGGTAACGAATACTATCTAACAGATGTCGTTGACAGATATCTTTCAATCCCGTTGCCGTTATTTATTTTTATTATTTATTTTTCTTTTTTATTATTTGATTCATCGATTTCATTTTCAAAATAAATTGGTTTTAACAAGATAATTTTTCTAACTCAAGTATACTCCTCATCCGCCCCTTTTTTTAAAGTGGGACTTGACTGGGAAGCTTTCCAAAAAGGTAGTGCCAAGAAACATGTTGATTGAGTGTCACAAAAGTAAGTATTTAAAATTTCCACTTGATATAATGTCAAATAAAATTTAGGTCTCCGATTATTATTGTGTAAATCGAAGGAAAATAATTTGATGAATTACAGGAGTCACGAAAACCGCAAGATCATGTTGATGATGTCCAACGGTTTTGCAGAAGAAAACTCGACAATACTCAGATGTATGAGCTTCTTGAGAATGCATGCCTACTTTTTATTCAAACGGTCTTCTTGAATTATAACTACTTGCCTGTCTGTCGTTTGACAGACCTGAATTTTTCTGGATCTCTGCCTTAATTATTTGTAAGTTCCTACATCTGTCCGTCCATTTATCTATATTTTGGAATTCTATTTCATTGTCTTGATCTAGATTTCTTTGGAGTTATTTAAATCGTTACAATTATCGACCCAGGTTCAAAAACGCTGGTGTAAATTGAGTTGACGAATTTTTACTAGTATTTATTGCGAACTTTAAGTCGTCTGTATGTTCGTCCCTGGTTGAGTGATTGTTATCTGAATATGTTTTTATAATTTGTTTGATTATTCTATTATATCGTTCAGCCGGGTTGGTGTGTGGGTAGTACTTTGGCGTTTTGAGTGTCTAGTATCGAAGTTTTCGGTGAAGACTCTGAATGTTTTGTTGGCGAATTCGGTGCCATTATCGGTATACAGAAGCCTAGGGGTTCCCCAATGCGAAATGACGCGTTTAAGGAATCCCGACTTTATTGTTATCCGGTAAGCTTTTTCAATTGGAATTACTTATCCCCGTTTCGTGGCGAGATCTTCAAAAACAAGGATGTATTGATTTATTGTCTTTTTCCAAATCTGTAATGGTCCCATGATATCAGCTGCCACCATGGTCTATGGATCTTCTATAATTCACTTCCCCATCAATTCAATCTCGCTTTAATTACTCGGTTTTACTCTTTGACAAGTCTGGCAGTTTTTCAAGTAATAGATCTCGTCCGAATAAACCCCTGGCCAAAAGTAAGGTTCGGAAATTCTCGCGTAAGTTTTCTCTGAGCCTAAATTTCCTGCCTGGATTTCGTCATGATTTTCCCGCAATACTTGACGTCTCAATCTTTTGGGTACGACTATTTTCCAAGGGTTTGAGTCGGGTAAAAGAGTAGATTTTAGTGGGTCTGTTCTGTAAAAATTGATTTGTGAGTCTCATAAACGCCATTTTTCGTGTTCTGCTGGTCTTTTCCTTACTTGTCTTATCCTTGCTGAGTACCAGTCATCTGTTTTATCGTCTGCGTCCGCTTTCGGTTTTTCTGTACAACGAGCTAACGCAGAAGCAACATTATTTGCTGGTTCTCCTGATCTCGAAAGAGCATCAGGAACATGATTTTGAGGTTCCCTTCCGATGTATGACTTCGTAGTCATATGCAAGGAGTTCTAAAGCCCAAACTACGGCTAGGCACTCTTTTTCTGGAGTCGAAGGCCTCGTCCTGTTCTCATTCCCATTTCCAGGTTTTATCTTTCTTTGACAATCTGTTTATCGGTTCTATCATTTCAGCAAAGTGCGGAATAAATTTCATATACCAACTTGCCATCCCTATAATGGGCTGTAATTGTTTGATGTTTTAAGGTTCAGGGAATTCAAGGATTGGTTGGATTTTGTACTCGTCTACTTGGAGTCCATTTTTGTTTGCTTTGAAACCAAGATATTTAATTTCTGAGCAGCCAAATTCGCGTTTATCTGGGCTGATCGTTAAATTTGCATTGGTTATTTTGTCCAGTACAATGTTAAGATAGTTTTAATGATCTTCAAAATTTTAAGTAACAATAAGTATTTCATCTGAATAACAAGATACGTTAGGTTTTAAGTTGAGAGTAAGAATTTTGTCCATAAATCGCTGGAAGGTGGCAGGAGCATTTGGTTAAACCAAATTGCATCCTTTTGAATTGATACATCCCTTTTCAGGGGCTGTGAACTCTGTGATTTGTTCTGAACTGTCATCTAGTGATATTTGTAAATATGCTAATTTTAGATCAATTTTCGAAATATACTTAGCTGATCCTAAAGTGTCTGTAATTCCTGTCACGAGTGAGATTGGGTAGAGGTTGAGACGGTCCAGCCCACCCTCATAATAATATAACTTTTCCAAAAATAATCATCGTAGCTATTCTCTAAGCATAAAGGCACGGGCCACAATTTGAATAGGTACGCCCGTAACTCAAAAGAGATATGGTAAACTTTAAAATCAAAGGAAGCGGAAAGATGGTTCTAGAAATCGTGGGACCAACGTTTGCGCGCGCATAGGCGGGAATACCTGGAAAAGCGCGGGACCAATGCAGGTAATATATTGATCCCGGTACCTGGATGCACTCTCACTTCTTGATCGAGGATCTACGGAGAAGGAAGCTCTTGAGGTGCAACCAACCAAAGTACTCACAGGCGTTGTGAAGGGGCATCATCTATTCACGAAGAAGAGTTGGAGAGTGAAATTAATTTAAGATTGTCACGACATTTCACGGAGGAAATTCGCAATGCATACTTTATTCGAGATATTAAAACATTTGATAAATTTATTGAATTTTTAGAGACTTTCGATCAGGCAGGATCAATAAACAGCATGGGGGGCTACGATCCCCGCAGAAATAGCGTTTATCAGCAGAGTAATTCTGGTCCTTTCAATCGCGATAATCGGTATATAAGAAACAATAGAGGAGGTATAAATAACTTCCGAAACTATGATCAAAAACCAAGAGGGTTGCATGATTGTGAGAATGAAGGTCTCGAAAATACTAATTCCGAGTTAAATCATCCGCCTCGATATCAAAATAACAACCAATACATGCATTGGGATAATTATCGCTTTGGAAGTAATCACTATTCTGGACAGACATACAATGGTTATTCACGCCGAAATAGTCAGAATCAAGGACATTCAAGTCAAAATAATAGCGCTAATCCAAGAGGTAATTCTTTTAAAAATCAAACTTACGCAAACGGACGGGTAGAGGAAACCGTTTACAGACGAAACCCTAATGGTTCAAATCCGGCAAACTGGACCACCGACAGAAATGATCAATCACAGTTAAAAAGAGGTACAGATCATAATATTCAACAAAATATGCCGCGTCATAATAATATGACCAAACAGACTAGAATCATAGAAGTTGAAGAAAATATTGATAGGCGCGATGAATTTTATTTTGATCAGGGAAACGCCCAACCCTCGGTCAGTTGAAAGTAACGCAACAGAGGCGAATCCGGGGCCAAATACTCAAAAAAGCCTCTGCCTTTAGATATGAGGGGTGACTTATGAGACAATGATGACCATGTGATAGATAAAGAATTAAATAGGTGTCCAATAATGATTTTGAATCTAGAGGATACAGAAACGAAAGCAATAATTGATACAGGTAGCGAAGTTAGTTGTATTTCAGAAACGTTTTATCAAAACAATTTGGAATTTCCCAAACACTGCGAACTCTTACCAATTGTAGGTACTACAATTGTTGATGCAACTGGGGTAGACCCATAAGATTAAAGCATCAGATATATGCCAAATTTAAAATGGGCGACTGGGAAGATTCTTATGTGTTTCTAATTGTTCCTAGGCCTAATAAAGAATGTATCATAGGTGTGGACTTATTGCGAAGATTGAAGAGTAATATCGATTTTGAACACAACGTTATTGAATTGAGAGATAAAAACAAATCGATTAAAATTAACTTATTAGAAGAAAATATAATGAGAATTTGCATGATAATGGATGCGGAAAATGTCCATAAGGAAAGGTACATCGAATGCTTAGGAAAATATATAGAACCTGCGGAATCATTTCCAAATGTCATACCGGAAATCAATACCATTGAAACTTATGATAATGCCCAGGATGAGTACGCATTAACTGATGAACAGATCAAGGAAAAAGTATCCGAATGCTCATAATTGGACGCTTTAGAAAAGGAGCACTTCTACAAACTCATTTCCAGATATAAAAAAGTATTTTCTTGGAAACCGGGTAGGATTACGACCTATGAACATGAACTAAAAGTGGATGATGGAAGACCCTTCCTATCACGTACTTAAATTCACCAGAGAAAAGGCGCAAGAAATAATGCCACTCTTGAATCTATTACGCATTGGAGCTGAATGGATATGGGATTTGGAAACTGACGATGCATCCAAAAAAGTTAAGGTGCTATTTTGTGATTTTGTCATCTTATCATATCCAGACTTGAACAAACCCTTCTATCTACAAACGGACGCAAGCGATCGAACGCTCGGGGCCGTCCTTTACCAAATTGATGAAAACAAAGAACATACACCGATTTCATTTGCAAGTCGTACCCTGAAGGGATCCGAATCATCATATTATACGACAGAAAAAGAGTTGTTAGCTATCGTATGGGCTTTATTAAAATTAAGGTCGTATTTTTTGAGCGCTAGATTGATAATTCGTACTGATCATGAAGCGTTGACCTTCCTGAAAACGTGCAAACTGGTCAGTGGCATATTAACTAGGTGGATCTTAGGGATACAAGATTATCAATTCACAATAGAATATTGCGAAGGGAAAAAGAATATCATAGCCGACACATTAAGTAGAATCCCATCAACAGATCTAGGATATTCATTTGATAACAACGAAGGAAAAATCTTTCTTTTTAAGCTAGCAAAACGTCCCTCATCGGAATTACGGGAGCGTTTAAAAAACATCGCCAATGAACAAGAAAATAATCCTATTATACAGCAATCCGTAAAAGCAATAAATGAGAGCAAAACCAAAGATTCGAATTACACGATAAACTTGTGTACTTTACTGCCGGGAGTGGAAAAAAACTCTATCTCACTGAAAGCATCATCCATGACGTAATAGATGAATGCCACGAGCTGTACGGTAATATTGGTCCACAAAGGGTATTTAGGATGCTCCACGAATATTTCTACTATCCGCGCTTAGCTAAAAATATTAGACAGAGATTATCCAGTTGTAACTCATGTCAAAAAAATAAGGTAACGAATCAAACAAGTTACGCGGAAATAAGGACTTACACGCCCACAAAACCAGGAGAAATCCTATCTATAGATTGTTATGGTCCGTTGCCCGCCACAAAAGGGGGATTCAAATATATATATATTGTCAACAGTCGATGCATTCAGTAAATTTGTGTGCTTATATCCCTTGAGAAGGATGACGACTTTCCTTCGTGGACAGCTTTAATTGACCTCCAAACATCCATGTCTTAAGGGGGTCGTCTACTTTTTTCGTGTCAAAAAATCGATTTTTTTTTTGTACGTATTTCTTATCTAAAAGATAT
>WSXT02006749.1:0-14846 GCA_011762715.2 Neuroterus valhalla | reverse complement strand
CGTTTGGAGCGTTAAAATTGGAAAATTTCAGGAGCGCAGACTTGGCGCAGACTTGGCGCAGGATTTCAACCCACTCATAAGTTCACGAAAATTTGATAAGTGTAGACCAAATATTTTCTGTACGGCCAGACACTCCATTAACAAAATTGTGTAAACCAATGAACCCTGAGGGCACTTAGTAAAATTTATTATCACATCACATAGCTGACAGAGAAATGAAGATATATTCAAAGAAAATGATTTTATTATATCTTTATATTCCCAAACTAAGATTATATTTCTAATGTACTTCGTTTATGGAATAAACGGAAACTGTCGGCTGATATACTTTGATAACTCGATATCATCATCAACATCATTAAGGGAATCGCAAGGAAAAAACTTTCCCTTGCTCCCTTCAAATATCTGAAGTGTGCATTTGTGAAGGATAGTCATTAACGAGATTACCAAAAATTATCAGATGACTCTATGAAATTGATTGACAGAGGATTTGCTATAAAAAAGCAAATCCAAAATAGGTTAAGAATTGCGTTTTCAATTTTGCATATTACATTATCATCGGAGGAGGTATTAGATTTGTGTAAAAATTTTTTCTCTAGTAACTATTGACACAGGCATCTCGAGTCTCTCATCTGCCCGCTTTTATAACTTTCAATCATTTTTCTTAATCGATTTAAATCTTACGAATAATATATTTCTAATATTGCATTTCCCTATATTTTTCTATTTATGACTTATCGTTAAATTGTTAACTTTCATGAAAATCGAGCAGATGGGACACTCGATATGCCTGTGTCAATAGTAACTAGAGAAGAAAGATAAAAGTTCTATTCTGTCTATCAAAGTATGCGAATAATTTGCAGTGACGAAGACCAACTGCATTGGATTTACTTCAGTTCATGAAGAGAAGCAGTTCAAATATTATTTATTTCATGTTGTTTTCCTTCTCATGATTCATGAAAATATCAGTATCCTCTAATATACCTTTGAAGAATATTCTCAACTGAGCGTACGCGACGGATCTAGGTTTTTTTGGGAAATAAGTTATTACGAAATTTCTCTCATCTTCTCGAATTCCTTATCGGAAAGTTTTTTTGGGGGATACCATTTACTTGAATTTATATGGTTATTTGAATTTGAGCGTGGTGTAAATTCATTAACTGTCAACCAGAAAGTTTTTGTATTACGACATAACCTTACTGAGCTGGAATTAACTGTTCACATGTTTTTTTCGAAAAATAGTTTTCCACAATTCTTCTTATATCTTCACAATTTCTTACACTTAGTCCATTTTGGAATTAGGTACTATTACATTTCCTTAGGCAACTGCTTACACACCGTTTGCTGCTAGCACGATCGCCACCGAACCAGGAGATTTTCCTCATATTGACCTTTTTGGCTTTTGCTTTGATGGATCCGACAAGTTCAGTATTTGAATCATCAACGTCAAGTTCATGCAGGCTTCTGAAGGCCATGTGTATCCTTTTCTCCTCAATCATCTCAGATTAAAAACTGTCCTTTTAGCTATCGGCATATGATAAGAGTGTGTTATGATATTAGGAACTTAAGAATCTCCAAAAGTTCTAAGAGATGGAATCTGCAGGTGGCCAGTGTAGGGACTTAGGGTTTTAATACCACAGCGTCAAGAATTACGCCAACCTGCAGCAGCTCCAACACTAGCACAGGAAATCAGGTGTGTTCAGCCACACTGACTAGTTTCCCACAAGTGAATCCGGAACGAAAGGCAGGTAGTTGAAAGGCTACCAAAACCATATTTTCGACTCGGCATCAGCACTGCCGGAATAAAAAGTTACACCATTTCTTATGCTTGAGTTTCGAGATTTTCGAGGATATCGAAAGGTGGAAGGGCTTTTCCGTGACTAGCCATGAATATAACTTGTACTGGTTCATTTTTTTTCTTCCTTTTTCCTTGTGTCCTTTCCTTTATATGACTGATGTTTGGTGGCACTGACGAGATGCATCGATACACCACCTAATGACGGTTTAACTGTTTGTTTGAATGTGATTTCAATTACGAAACATTTCTTCGCTTGAAGTAAGTAATTTGTTAGAAGTTCCACATAATGAATAATGCAAAAAATGAAGTAGGTTTGGAGGATAAGATTGTCACTTTGATTGAAAAAACGCGTGCTTCCGGAAGAATTTCAGGTGATGAATGGAGATTGGATGTGAGTAATACTAGACGTGTAAATAATCTGAAGCAAGGGGAGTTGTAGGATACAATGCGTGTAAGGAAGCAAGCTCGTTATTCTGTGCGTACCGGAAATGAGGCAAAAGGGATGTAAGAATAATTAGGTGGAAGACGGGCTCGAACTCTCGTCAGAAGTAGAGAATTATTCGCATGATAGCCAAGAAGTTGGTCTAATTATGAATGAGAGAGCCAAACAGCATGCCAAAGAGTATGAATGTGTATCTCCTAGAATACTATGCATTATAATTTGAGTCGGAATCAGAAGACTGTTTGTTGAAGCATGCTGTGTTCCTGTTGATGGTGACAGTAAAAAGCTAAAATACATCTTCTGGGACTTGTTGAATGATATCATAGAAACATGTGCAATATGTGCGGTAGAACGTTAGTGGTTGAGATGAGTTATGTGTGAGTTCTCAAAGAATGTGGTGAAGAAGAAACACTGGTAGGCGAGAGTGGAAGAAATTTGCTGAAACGGTTCGGTCATGTTGATAAAATAGATGAAGAACGAATAACAAAGCAAGTGTACTTAGGTAGGGTGAGTGATAGCGTACCCAGAGGCAGACCAAAGAAGGAATAGATAGAATGTGTGAACGAGACCTCCAATAAGAGAAATATAAAGAGCCGTAGAAACACAAAAGCTTGTATGAAAAGATGCATGAATGCAGAAGAAACAAAATATGTATGTCAGGATAGTCATGTTTGGAGAGCAATTGTATATAAGAAAAAGATCGGAGCCTGAAACGAACGACTTTAGATACTGATTGGCTCGTGTGAAGATATCGCTTAGTCAACTATTTGAATACTTCGCGAACATCTTCACATCGGGTGTTTGCTTAAGAGATCAGTCAGCGTCCTGCGTTGGAGCGATGTTGCACAGGACGAGTGTGTCGTTCGACAACAGAAACAGGCTAGGCTTACTTTTTCTGTGTACTGTTTTTATCAGGTCTTACGTCTCATGTTGAAACTTTCCCATGTGAATTCCTTTTCAAATGTTTTCATGTCAATCTCTAGTATCCAAGGAATACCGTGAGAGAGCGTCAACCGAACAATACAAATTAAAGAAGGATTGGTGCGTATCTTTAACTGAAGCGCGAAGTTCAAAACTTAACGCGATAAAGAAAACAATTCCAGGAAGAGGTTCGCAGCAAAATTTCTCCTCTACATCCAGAGGTTGGTTCCTCTAAAAAAGCATCCAGAGGTTCATATATATCGTGTTAACCGAAACATCATCGCATGGAACTGCAAACTCCGTAGTAAAGTTTTTACACCTTTACTTTACTTCATTTACACTCAAGTTATCGTGTTTTGAAGTCATCAGCGTGAACGCAAATGTTGGCATGAACGTTGAAATTTAACATTAACGCGAACGGCGGGCGAAATTTCTAAAAACGTAAAATCTCATAAATTCTATAGAAAGTTGTACTAGTTATATTTAATAGCAATCTCATAAGTTTAACAGATACATATCTCTTTTCATCTAAGTAATCAAGATGTGAAGTCAATGTGCGTTTACTTAAACATGAATCATAAAAGTCAACCTGAAATCTGAAAGATTTTAGATATATAATTCTTATGAGTCTTAGTTCACATGAAAATTCTTAAGCTTCATCATGACTTTTCCAGAAAAAATATCGAGCTTTGTTTTCAACACAGTTGTCGTGTTTCAAAGTGATGAACTTGAACGTTAACCTTAACGTTATGTGTAAACATAGCGTCAACTGTTTGCAGCTTTATTACCAATATACTATAATGAATTCAAAACTTGCATCGGGAAACTCGTAATCATTGACACCAAAAACCACTTAGAGTGAGCTTCTTCGCGAATCCCACCTTTTTTTCGTAGGAATTGTCTCTCATTCCAGATCCGCTATCTTGAATTTAACATTCCCATCATTAAATTTATCATGAAATAAAACAAAAACCAACATATTCTGAAGTTTCACGAAATTCCATTCTTTCTTTCAGTGAAATCGTCTAGCATATTGCACCAGCTGAACTACACCAATCTAATTTCGCATTGTAAATACATAACTTGGTATATGAGAGACTCCGAGAACCTATAATATTGGCTCAAGTTTCTTATTTTGATTCATCTTGAACTTCCAGCTACATTTCTGCATAATTTATCTTATTAATGGATATTTACTGTTTCATACTAGCATTTTTATATGCTTTTTCCCTTTTACGGGTTTGAGAGTCTTCACATAACACCTCTCTTCTATACTCCCTAACCTCTTCATTACATAGCCGCTCCACAATGCCAGGCGGAAGTCCAACCCGCAGCCAGAAGGAGAGAGTTCCTAGACCCCACGACCAACTGACCACCCTCTACTGTTTCATACTTTATATTTCAAAAAATAGGAAAGAAATCATGGTTAACTGAATTGTGAGCATGACAACTCATAAAAAATTTTAAATCGTCACATTCCAGTGCATTAATTCGTGCATTACATTTGTATACATGTGTTATTTGTTGAAAATTGAACTATTTTTTTTCATGTGAGGTACATCATCCTGGTGGAAGTTCCAGATGGAATTTATTCCGAATCATTCGGGAACATTCCGAATCATCTCGGAACCTGTATCCGAAATCACCTGAACCAATCCGAAAGAAGTCCTCATTTTCATTCGATCTGGAACGTTTGATTGTTTCGGATTGCTCTGGATCGTTTTAGAAACGGATTTCGGAAACATTCTGAATGAATTCCTATCCGAAAATTTTTATGGGGCACAATTTATTCCAGACCACCTGACATATGCATCATGGGGTGCCGCGATTCATTTCAAGCAACTCAAGCTTAAGCAGCCTTTGCTACTAATGCAACATTATTATTTGATGCTGGCAACCTAGACCTTTCCAATACTTGTGCAGATTGAGTATTACATGGCCCGTCATGTAAGTATTGTCCACCTGAAACAGTTATTGGTAATTCTATTAATGTATGCTTGCTTTATTCTAAGTGTAAAAGCGGTGTTTCCAGGTATTAAGAGAAATAATAGTCAAAAGATAGTATAATATCTTCTACACAACTGACCTCTTCCGCAGTTTCTTTGCAGGCAATCGTATGTCTTCCTACCGAAAATCATGAAAGAACCATCACTATATGCACAAATTTTGTCGGTGTAAGATTTCTGAAAACATAGACTTTTGTTAGGTCACAGTTTTGGGAAACAACATTCTTTTTCATTATCAGAGAGACCCCAAACAGTCTTGTTTACTCACACGGCATAAAGTGAAACACCTTATGAAGTTCCAAGCAGTCTGCAAGAAACATTGTTAAAATCAGTAGATCACTTTTGTTGAAGTTTCGTTAGTTCCCTGATCCAGAGTAGGAAAAAATGTAATGCATCAAACTAAAATTTTTTTTGAATCATCTACCTGTATAGGCACTGACAATATAGTAAGTGCAAAATTGCAAGTGCTCGTATTTTCATTTAAATATAAAGAACAAACTCGAAGTATTTTTCCTGCAATCGATTTCTCGTTTTCCGTTTATGGAAAACAGAACTTTCTGATACCCTGAATGCAAAAACTAAAGCCATCGTGCAATGTTCTCCATGAGCCCAATTAAAATTGCGGTCACTCCGCAGTCTGACTGGTCATTTCGCAAGTTGACTCAGTGCTACCAGACTACTTCAGTAAAACGAATTCGACTTGGCTAAGTTTTGAATCAAACCCCAGCTGAGTCTTTCTCATGATGAAATCCTATGTGCCGGCCTTGGCTGCTAGCGAAATGTAAAGCTTTGTTTTATGTCCCAAAGTTCTGTATGTCTTCGATGTTCATCACTAGATACGTATAAAAAATTACAATTCACATCTTTTTATACAAAATTTCAGTTACTTGTTGTTCTTGAGACCGACAGGTACCAAATTCCTAACCTGGGAATAATTTTTTACAAGATAACAATAAGTTTTTTCGGTCGTAAATTTTATTCCCTGGAAAATGGAGCTGTTTTGCTTCCATCGTCTCCACATGCTTCCCAAAAATGGCTAGATATGCCCCGCTTCCTTAAAGCCTTAGCCATAAAACTCGTAGAGTAATTTTCTTCAAGAGGAGTCCTGTTTATTTCTTGAACTTACTCCGTGTCTAAGAACAGTCAGCATCGATTTGTCTTCTTCGCCCCCCCCCCCCCTTCCCCGTGAATTTCGACTTGTGGGTCTCGCTGCTTACCGCCAACGAGTTATAGCCATCTCATGTACTAATGACACTAATTTGAGAGGAAAGAACCAATAAATTACTTCTGAACTAATGCTCAGCTCTATTAGGCCATATATGACCTGCAAGACCACGGCACTTTGGTCATTGCCCATGATATGCATATACATGTATTTAAGAAAGATCAATTTCGAAAGAACTGTTCTCAAAAAAATAAAACTCACCATTCTACGCGCGGCAAGTGTTGCCTGGAATGAAGCTGCCATGACTATTAAACAAAAAAAGAACATTTTTTTATTTATCTGTTTATTGTTCATGATACGAATATTATATAGGTGACATCTAGTCCTATCATGGAACAATATAGAATATTCCAAACCCAGTGAAATGGAGATTTTTGTCTGAACTACTCTGATGCATGCAGTTTCATTCATTTCTAACTTCATCTAGGCGAAAAAAATGAAAGTACAAGAACCCTGTTCTAGATTACATTTCAAGGGGGGAATTATTGTTTTTTCCAAAACTTTAGCGGTATATTTGATTGAGATTGAAAATAAGAAGATGAAATCAAATATATGGAAGGATTCTCAGTCATGGCGATATCGGAGATTTGTTTTATTTACTTATTATGATTTCTCATAATCGATTTTCAGCCTATGTGATAAAAAAAGCTGTTTACGAATTTACAATTCAAAAAGTTACTTTCATTCTTGTGTAAAGCCTCTTTACAGGAAGCATGTCTTTTCAATCTAGATGATTACTTACTTAGTAAGAAAGCGAATACTACTTTCCCCCTCATCTTGAGAACTGAATGTCCAAAAAATTTTCCTTTTGATGAGTATTTTTGGTTCGGGAAAAAAATTTGTTGGATGATAATGTTTAGCAAGAACTGATTACTTGGATAATGATAACAGTCGTTCAAACAACTGCCTTATATAATATTTGGGCAAGCGTGTCATAAAATTATCAAGGCTAGGTATAGATTCAATTAATTTTTTTATTCCAAATGATTACTCGCTGAATGCTTATTATGATCAGGGAGTAAGTATCCACACATCAGAAATGAAACGAAAATAAAAACTTTCATTTTATTGCCATTGGAAGCCTAGTTTTCTGCTGATGTAAGATTCTGAGATAATAGAAGAGATCGGCAATAATTCTTCCAAACGAAAGAATATTCTTTCATAAAAAAAACAAATAGTCGCACTACAAGTTACTGCGGATTACTCCTCATAAATATTTTTGCAAGAAAGCATCGTAAAAGACTAGTAATTTCCACATTTAAGTAATCTGTTACGAATATGTTATCAAATTGCGCATAATATTTGAACTCCTTGTATCATTTGAAATTTGTATCGTTTTTACAATTATAATTAATATATGCTAGTATATTCGATCGCTCTCCGCATTTCAGAGGGTTGAGACTGTCATTATTAAAATGCCTGCATCACGTTTGCTGATGAATTTTTTGAGAATTCTGAATTTGGGGAAATTGAGTTACTGAATATATCATCTACTCTCTACCATCTACCATCTACCGTCTACCATCTACTGTGGGTATTAATGCATGATATTGCAAAGTCCCTCTGATAGTGACTGCAGCATCATATCTGCTTATCAAATCTTTAGCAAGAGCTTGGTGATCTTCTTTGCTGTTAGAAATTATTCCAGTTACCTTACAGTACTTCTTCGACCCCTGAAATAGAGATGAAGCTCCTAGGATGCGATCTTCGGCAGGAAATCGTAAGCTATACCTTGCTGCATTTCTTTCAACATTTGCTCCTATTCGATCACATGGTACCTTGCCATGAGCGGTATGCCGAAATCCGCCATTTTTCAAATTTATCTTTAGATTTTTGAAGAACCATGATTGCTCTGTAGCAAGAGAATAATGTTTACGTAGCTTCAGCAATGCTTGATAAAGTTCATTCACAAAGACAACAGCATCCACGATCAGCGTTGCAAAATTAAATCTGTCAGTCTGCAGCCAAGAATCAAATTTAAATTCTTCTAAATATTCTTCACCAAAAGCGCGAATCAAATTTCCTCTAATTTAATAATACCAGGAAAGTTTTGACATTCTCCTAATTAGCACGAACATGTCGCATTGGGGCACACAGTCAGCTTTAAACAATCGCAGCAGCCATTCAGAATTACGTTCGCATTGTTTGTTTAATATTGAATGTTTTTTTCCCTTCAACATTAACTAAACATTCTTATGGTGCACAAAAATATATACTATGTGTGCACCGCTACTTCCTGCCAAAATAACGCAATTCGATGGTGTGAGTTGTGTGAATTGTGTAAACCCTTTTTTGATCTCATCATATTCCGTTTATGATTCAGCGTACAATTTATTCAAATTGCATAAAATCAATATTTTCTAATAGGAACTTTTTTGTTACTTACCCGGACAGCCGCACAGTCTTTCATTCCAGACATTAAACGACTTATTTCGTACGGTCCTTGAATTTGAAATATCCATAAAAAGCTTATTAGACCTGAATCCCATCGAAACTGTACCATACAAAAAATTTTCAGCCGTTAGAAGGGCTAAAAATCACCGAAATAGACAATATCCATAAAATTTCACAAGTTTTACCTACTCTTCGTCAGTCAATATAACTCCAAATGACAAAATTTTTCGCTCATTAACTACCCACAGAAAGCACAACACTCGGCCCAAGTTTAACTTGAATCGGACAACTTCGATGTTTCGAGTGGGTACACTTAAGGAATAATGCCCCTATATAAAAAGGGCCCTCACATAATCGGTATGGAATAAAGTACGAGGGAATAAAGCCGAAAAAATTCAACGGTGCTCCGGAAGTTGATCTAAATGAATTAAAAATATGAAACAATACATCTCTGTGGGTTCATCCTCTGCATAATGCTCTCTAAATCTGAAACAGTTAGCTTTGTACTGTTTGTGTCAGTGCCGCAGTCATTTGCTGTTTGAACAGTACATTTCACTGTTCGAACATCACTTTCTCCTTATTGGACAGTGAATAGTTGCTGACCCAATCATTTTATTAAAATTGTCTGGTTTGTCAGTGGAAATGTTGAGATATTGCTGTAGAATACAGCGCTTTTCCTGCATCTCCCTAACCACGTGGCCGGAGTATATTTTTCTGAAGGAAAGAAAAGTGTTTTCTGATGCTACATTTCATCGAAGGATTCAGCGGTTGGAAAAGAGGCACAGATCGAATTTGGCAAACAGTGTGCGTGCACAGTTTGCCCTTGAACAAATTGGAACGTGCATAGTTTGCCCTCAAACAAATGTGCACGTGCACAGTTTGCCCTTGAACAAATGTGCACGTGCACAGTAAGCATGTTTACAGTTATCCAAGTCTTATATGGCTGCCTGTGCACATTGCAAAAAGACGTGCATTGCTGTCTGCATGCAGACTGTGCACGTGGACGTCTACAGTTGTACCTTTCGAGCATGTTAAGGTAGACGTGCACAGTTATTCGGAATTCAGAGCTTCTTGTTTTGAAATGAAATGACATGCACAACAAGAACATGCATATCTTCAAGGTTAAATGAACTTTATTCTGCTCAGAGCACATTAATTAACAGGCCTAATTAGGCTGCGACACAATATTACACAGCCTTGTCCACAATTATTTTGTAGACAGCCTTATTGCTATTGGGATCTTTCTATGTGTCATAGCATCCAGATTCGGAGTCTAGGAGTACCATTCCTCCATACGGCAAAAAATGTCACCTCGCAATATAAACGTAATTCACCTTCTCTGCTCTTCTAAAATCCAAAAAAGAAACGAAGATTCTCTACCTTATGGTCGTCTGAACCCCACGTGCAAAGAGGAGACTTTTCTCGTTCTTTGACCAGCCAAGATTGGTCGTTGAAAAACTTCAGTGATAACCCGTTGATCTCAAGAGTAGTTTGAAGGACAGCTTATTTCTCGAATCCTAGTGTTGATACTAAATATCAACTTATGCTGCTGAGTTTCTACACTGAGAGAGAGGTTGTTTGGACAGCGCCATCATGCTATGGTACCGACTAGATGCGTGAACAGCTTGGTAGCCGTACTAAGAATGAACGGGAGGGGGACAAACGACAAGCATGGTCAGCGCGCTCTCTTGATTACGCCGGTCTTTCAGAGCGCGGGGAGGCTAAACTTTCCGAAGGGCGCTGCTAATATGCTTGCGTCGCTCGCTGGCGGCACAAAGTTGCACGGCCACTGCGCTTTTTTCGAGCTACCTACCATGTCCGTGTTTTGCGTGTTGACTACATTTGAAGCGCAGTCGCCATGCAAGCTCACTCTCAGTGTGATATCCTGCAAAGTTTCCTCATCTGATCCTGCATCAGTTCATATGCTTTTCTTTGTGCGTTGTGACGTGGCAAATTTTCGACCTGCCACTTGCTCCATTTCATTTAAATAAATCCCGTTTAGATTTCCCTTCTGGCACGTGGTACGACACTCCAAGGGCATTTGTTAGGGTAATCTTAAGTATTTGAGGGCTCATGCGTTTTGTTTTGTATTTTTTTTTCTTTGCGACCTCGCTTCGACGCTATTCAACGAGGGACATCGAGGGATTTGGGAACTCTAGTGGCCACTAGAGAACTGGGACTTATTTCGCTGTCTTCTCTAACCTAATAATCGAGATTCGAGCTGAATCTGGTTCCCGCCTGTCCGTTTGCTATCTCCAACTATCCAAGAACCTGGCGTAAATTCATCGGAAGCTTCTAAAGCCAGGGACGGAGTCGGAACTTCTTTGAGCTTTGGGAATGACTTATTCGCCTGGGAGCGAAACCTTTGACCACGCCAGCCATTCTCTATGAGGCAGGAATCGCTCTCACAATCGCGTTTGGGGCCCTCGACGCTAAGGCACTGGATGCGATATTCCAGATCTACTTCAAGACTCCCGCGGTGGGATGAGAATCAGGTCTGGGCATCTTTGATTTGTTGTGGTTTATTGCCAATGCGGGTGTACTCGGTCCAGAGAGGACGAAAGTCTCCTGATACTGGTAATGCTACGGATTTCTTCCTCCCGAGTTTTCTTAATTCAATTACAGGCCCTATGTACGAAGCTGCTCCTGCACAACAGCGACGTGGCGACAGCAGAGAAGGCCAGCAGCGCGGACCCACCAATCCAACGGCACCGCGACGGAAGCAGCCAATCAGCGCGAGCCACTGGAGGCCCGCCCAAAGGAATCGGGACGACGCGCTCGAGTCTCTACCTGCCGCGTTCTCTTTCGTCCCAAATCCTCGGGCCGGAACGGAACGTCTCGGTTTTTCTCGCGGAACATTCAACCTTGTTAGTAGATTCGTTCATTAGAGTCAGTTATTTTATTGCAGCGGTAAGGTCAGTTAGATATTTTGAAAGTGGAAGTCCTACGGGATTCCCTATGATCAGGCTTTTCTTTTGGTTTAGAGATGTTTTGCAGAGTTGGTTTTGCTGCTTGACCACGCAGAACCTCGCGGGTTTCCAAGAGTTTATTCGAATTTGCTGACTTTTGATAATTGTGCAGTGGAAAAATCAAGGCCCCTCTGGCCCCATGAAACACGAGTTTAGCCTTTTATCATCCAGTTAGAATTAGGTATTACTCGCTTAGCTTTCCCAATTTTGTGTTTTGCTTCCGGCCGCCATCGTGTGCCGTATGGATCGAATGGCTTCGAGAAAATTGTAGTGTCTAAAATTCGTTAAAACCATGTAATTTGCTGAATATTTGTCTTTTCATAACTTGTCTGACCTGGGAGTGTCGGCGCGGCGGCGCGTTGGAGCCCGCTTAGGTTAGATAAGATCGTCCCTAGTTGCTTTGATCCAAACATCTTTTATTTTGTTTGACTCATTACTTTTGAATTGTAACTCTGGAAACATGGCCCCTGCCATGTGCTTTTGCTAAATGTAACCGTCCAAAAATTTAGATACCGCCCATCCTACTGTCTCTGACTACTGCATAGATAAAACAATTTGTGCAACTTGAAAGAATTACATTTCATTCACGATAAAAATCCCATCAAGTGACCTTGTTGTGATCTCCGGAATTGGCTAGCCCATCTCCTCTACCTCCACTCTGACGAGGGCTGAGCAGTGTCGGGCAAAAGCCTGGCTCGCGTTCACTATTCAGTATTTTAATTGGAGTTTTGAGTGTCCGGCTGGCGCATGCGCACCTGGCGCCCGACAACTTGTCAAAGTTCATAAGTTTTGATAAAAGTGGCGTGAGCCATATTCCAATAACCCCAGAATTGAAAGTTACAGCGTATTAGACAGCACTGTGAATCGTCTCTGCATCCATCTTATCCATAATCATATTGTTGAGTAAGTTAACATAAGTTGAGATCGAAAAAAGAATCAAAGAATTATAAGAAGCAACACGATTCGAAAGGTTATGGAGATTCGAGGCGCAATTCTGAATGATTCTGCTACAATAATTTTGTGTTACAAATCAATCAATATTTGACGAAGATCAGACTAAAAAAGTAATTTTAAAATATATTCAACCAGAGCTAAGTTCCCTTTCTAGGGAAAACTTGAATACTGAGGTGGTCGCAAAACTTAATTTGATATCGAAGAATCATTAAAGGAAGCTGTTAAAGAGAAATGGAAGGTGAAAACTTTAAAGAAATTCTGATATCTTATAGGACTACGATGTTTCTCAGAATTGCTCTCCTTTGGGAGTCATAACATTTTTTTTAACCATCGAGGAATTTAAATAATAGTTGAAATCTGTTTTTTGATTAGAAGAAATTGTTTCATTAAATGAAACATTCTGGAGGTAAGAGAAGCTTGAGAAACAATTTAAGGCAACAACCATTTTTATGGCATTCAAGAAAATGCAGTTATTGAACATTCAGCAAAATGTCTAAGAACTTAAGGAGATGATAAAGATTTAGGGTTGTGGTCGAAACTGTCGGGTGAGGCTCTTTACTGAGGATTGCTCAAGTTTTGGGAAAAGCACAAAATAAATTTTTCGAAGAAGAACAGTCAGTACAAATTAATTTATTTAGAAGGGTTGTCAAATTTCCTTCCACGTACAAAAATGATTTAAGATTTACTTTTATATCTTTCTTGCGTTTTTAGTGTCGCCCCTTCAATGAAAAACATAGAATTAATCATTTTTATCTTTCTTTATTTTTTATTATCATAAATTTGCCCTAAATATGGAAGAAAACATTGAATTATATAAACTCTTTCACATTGCTCAGTATTCGAAACTAAACTATTGTTGTACTTGCTTCATTTATTAAATTTATTTGAACGTTTTTATGTTTTAAACCTAAACTGAACATGAATAAATCCTATACCGTAAGGCTCCACACAATATGTTAATTGAACTACTTGCAATATTGTTAATTCGTATTTATTTTTATGTCATTGCCAGCAACAAAAAATGCCAATTGCTTCATTTTTTCTTATTCAAAATATTGACTTTCTCTGTAGTGATTTCATTCATCATATTGATATAAAGATGCCCTTGAGAATACTTACGTTATACTCGAACGGCACCAAATCGGAAAAGATAAAGTGCGTGAATAATTTATTTTTTCCATTTCGTAGCAATAAATTGTAAATATGCTCCGAAGGTAAAAATGACGCTGACGTTACATATTTACAAAATTCACAATTTCTCTGGATCTCATTGTTTCAATGTAGTTCAAAATTTTACACAAACGCTTTCTCCATTCTGGGTAATTAGATCGAAGAAACCTTCCAAGCATATTTTGTTATATTCGAATTAATAGCGAATATCACTCCTAGTCCATGTGAAATAATAGCTTCATATATATTTATTATTATTTATCCGTAGTTAGAAGAATCATAGACCAGATGATTTTTTAAGTTGATGAATTTAAATAATTCATTATATTCCAAAATTCATGGGAGGACAAAAAGAAAATATTTGGAATTTTCACAATGAAGTGTTTTATTATGCAGATTACATTTTTCATACATTATATCATCATGTCACCTGACATATGCTACATGGAGCATTAACATCGGCACCACATTTTAGACATAAGCTGCATTATTAGAATAGTAACAGAATAGCTTCCTTATAAAAATGACTCAACTTTCTGAAGCGTTTCCAGGATAATTAATAATTTTGAAAATTGTAGAATGCTTTATTTAACGTATAATTAACTCCACTCACAATTTGACATCTCCAAACTGTATTCTCTCACAAAAAGTCTATTTACTCAACAGAAAGTATCTGTGAGCTTTTGGATTTAATGCGAATTGTTTGAAGTATGCGAAAAATTCAGTTAGCTTTAAATGAAAGCTATTCTGTCCGTATATTAACAAAAATCTTCGAACTAGAGAAGACTTATTTCTCTTTGTGTAACTTTACTCTAGTCTTAGGATTTGGTAATAACAGTGCAGGAGATCTAGATTCAGGAGTACATGGTCCTGGATGTACTTCATTCAAATACTTTCCAACTGAAATAGTGATCAATACGTATTATATTATAAGTTATCCTTTTTTTTAAAGCTGATGCATCTATTT
>WSXT02006738.1:0-14846 GCA_011762715.2 Neuroterus valhalla | reverse complement strand
ATATCATGAAACTCCAAAGGGTCCAAAACAAATGTCTCAGAATGGCTCTCAATGCAAAACCTGGAACCAAAACTAAACTATTGTACAATAAATTCAACATTTCATTGATAGATAGTCAAGTCTTGAACCTTACTGAAGATTTCTTTGACAATCAATTATCGAAGCTCACAATATTAAAAAACACTTGTAGGTTACGCTACAAAGACGCACCTTTCAAAATAAAATATAAACTTTTGCAACACGTGTTACAGTAATAATTATAACAACCTACTCGTCGCTGGTCTGACAGCGCGAGGAATTAGTCTGTAAGATTGTAAATAATGTGAATAGTTGCTTATATATGATAGAGACACTAAACAGGTTTTTTGACATTTTTCCTGACCACAAAACATAGAACTTATGGTACACAATAAAGAAATTTTTTAATTGAATTGATTTTCAGATTCATTCGATCTCCAATCGCATCCAAGGAATAAGATATGCTTCTTTGACCAATCCCTCAGCTCCTCTATCGAATGAATGTGTGTGTGTGCATCGGGACCTACTTGAGCAGTAACGTAGCGAAAGATTCCCGCGTCCCTTTCTCGACTATTTCTACAGCGGCGAATTTGAATGCTCTTTATGGGCGAAAATATTGTTTGGATTATGTTAACTATAAATAGTACACACACGGTAACAAATAAGAAGATTCATAATAATTTCCATACATTTCATTAACAAATCATAATTTCCTTGCAAGTTTTTATAGAAATCGTTTTTGAAAATTTTACATAAATTATATATCGTTACTTGTAAAATTTTCCAGTCGAATATTTTTAAATTTTACACTTTTTTTGTAAAAAAAAAACATTTTGCTTTGGAATTAGAAAAAATTATATTCTTTGATTTTTGAAACATTTTAAAATTATTTTTCAGATTTTTTTGGAATCAATTACCGATAAACATGACGAATGTCGAAAATTTCATTAGGCCTTTTTGCCAATTATAGTTTTCATTCGCGTGATATTATGTATGTAAATATGTACAAAAATTGTATAAAAAAACTCCAGAGAGAAATCGACAGGGAAAGAAGAGCAGAGAAAGGAAGATGAGCAGGAAAAGAATGACGAAGAGAAGAAAAAGAAAGACGGAGAAAAGCACGAAAAGAAGGAAAACGAAGGGCGTAAAAAGAAGAAAGAAGAAGAGGAGCCGAGAAAGGAGAGAAGAAACAGAAGAAGAAAGGAGGAAAGAAACAGAAGGAAACAGAAGAGAAGGAAAAAGAAGAGAAGAAACAGAAAGGAAAATAAAAAAGGGAACCGAAGGAAAAAGAGGAGAAGAAACACAAAGAAAAAGAAAAGAAGAAACATGAGGAAAAAGAAGAGAAGAAACAGAAGGAAAAAGAAGAGGAGAAATCGAAGGAAATAGGAGAGAAGAAACAAAAAGAAAAAGAAGAGAAGAAACCGAAGGAAAAAGAAGAGAAGAGACAAGAAGAAGGAAAAAAGACAAGAAAGGTGGAAGAAGAAGGGAACAGTAACGAGGAAAAAGAAGAATGACCAGAAAGAAAAAGAAAAAATGTCGTCCCTTTCTCTCGCATATTATTGCGTTCTACTCGTGGAAATCGGTCTGTTCCTTTTATAACTCAAATTCTTTTTTCTTTTGAGTTATACAATTTTGTTTGAAAATCGAATTTGCAACACGTTTCTAAATTTAATCAAAAAATTCTAAAAATGCGTGACCAAAACTATATATCTGCTCAATTTTATTTTTTATTCCTGCATAGTAACCTACTTTCACAACCGCAACAGTAATTCATTTAGATAATTATTCTGAGCAATATCGTTCAACTTCAAACACATTGAAAAAGTTCTATGCTATTAAATTTGACGAGAAAATACATCCCTGCTCTTGCTTTGCCATTAATATTATTTCGACCACACACGCACAGCGAGATGCGCTCACACGTATCTTCATAATGAGAAAAATACATTTTTTTGCGGCAAATCGTTCGGCTTCTCATTCAATAAAGCGCCCTGGTCATTTGAATGTTCGCAAAGCGCCGAAAATTGAGTACGAGCGAGATTCTCCGCGCAGCTGTCACTTGCCATGGGCGCTGCCATAATGTTTTTCCGACTGCTATATATCGGTCTATTTTACATAATTACGGCCCATTTTCCGTCAAACAAATATCAGGGCGCCCGATAAAATGGAACTTTCAATCATTTGAGTCGAGAGAAAATTGATTTATCGTTAGCGATCGAGTCGAAAAACGACCTCGCGATTTCCCGTGCGTGGAACGCAGAGGGAGCAACAACATGTCCATTTTCCTCTTTACTCCTATCAGAGAAAATGGTCCCTACTTTACCGACGTTTCTAACCCCGGAATCTCCTTAAACTGCGGAAGTAATGTTTCAAGGCTGAGGACCTCTTTTTCAACTCTTTAATAATAGAGTTTTGTTTCAGAAATATTCTGATCAAGCTGAAGAAGGCCGTTTGTGAAACTCGAGGTTTGGACATGAATTATGGAGCCTTCTATCATTGATTGACCATGAGGTGACCTTGATAGGCTGGCGAGTGAGTGAACTTTCGCCTACCAACGAAGGGGTGTTTTCAGTGCGGAAACCAAAGAAGCGAGCAAAGAAAAAAGCTTGATGCCTGCTCCATCCACGGGCGGAAAAATTGCATTTTTTTTAAGAAGATGTTTCTGGTAACATCATGATTTGAACAAACATTTTTGGGAGACGATCAATTTTTTATATTTTTTTAGGTGTGGGCTTTTACTCCTGACTTTAACTTTTTTTTAAAAATTTTTTCCTCAAGGCACTCTTCCTCATCATTTTGCTTTTCCTCTTTCCATCTTCTCTGTTCGAAAGAACTGCGCACTTTGCGACAATTTATTTCCATGGCGGATTAAAGCAGTACCTATCTCGTTTTGCCGCTGGTGCATTTCTGTCTACCAATTTGCTCACAAGCTGAGGCTTTATTTTCAAGAATTGTGGCAACTTTCTCCTTTTCCGAACTCTTTGTCCTTTGCGATAAGAGCTTTTAAGGAATAATGAATTTTTTAGTCAACGTTCTTGTGACATATTTCAAGATAAAGAGATGAATTTCAAAATGAAGTAAAAGTTCTTTAATTGGACTGATCAACCAGAAAAAATTCAATTCAATTCTCTTAGCAGTCAAATTTCATCAGAGGTAAAATTCAAAAAGAGAGTTGACCTTTGGACCAAAAAATTTTCCAAGTGGGAAGGAAAAAAAAAATTTCAATTGGATCGTTTTATTTTTCGAGCGAAGAAGGTACATTTTTCTACGAAGCAGTTGAACATTGAACACGGGAAGCCTCTTCTCATTTACCCCTATTTCTCCTAACTGCTACACACCTCTCCTTATTTTCACTCAAAAACCTCCATTCACTTTCCATATATTGTATTATCTGTCTTCTCCCTAATTTCCTTACTCCCTTACAACACAGCATTTCGTCGTATCCTCTTTTTCTTCTTACTTGCGATGGGAAGTGAGGGGGAATCATGGTAGGAAAGATGATGATCTTCCCCACCATAATTCCCCCTTACTTTTCTTGATCACTCTTCCCTCAATTCCTCAAACACTTCCTCTTTTTCTTTAGATGACTTTTCTCCTTTCCAATCCTTATATCACTTCCCCTTATTTTTTCCCCATCATTTCTTCATAACCCTTTTCATTTCCCCCTATTTCCCCCTGCTACTCACGTTTCCTTATTTGCCCTTACGCAGCAGTCCTGATATTCCCATACTTCCTATAATCTCTCATTCCCCTACTTTCTCTAATCCTCCTTCAAACAGCATTTTCTACTCTACTATTAATTCCGCTTACGTTTCATCGCCTTCTTTACCAATATTCCTTCTTACCTCCTTTCACCACTGTCTCCCTCAATCCTTGATTACTTTCCCTTCGACCTTCTTACTACCCTCTCACTCCCTTAATTCTATATCACATTTGACCAATACCCTATCACCATTTCCTTACAGCCCCTTCTTCCTAATTCCCTATTTTTCTAGACTGCTAATAACTACTTCTGATTCTTCTTCAAATATTTCCTCTAATTTCTTTTTACATCTCATCATCTTCCCTATCAAAATATCTTTTTCTTCCCTTTATCACTCTTTCCCTTATTCCTTCATCACTTTCTCTTATTTCTTCTAATTACCCTCTTCCGTCTGTTTTCTAAATAATTTCTCCTAATTATCCTCCCATCATCCCCTTTCAGCCCCTTCTCATTTACTCCTATTTTTCCTTACTTCTAATCACTCCTCCTCATTTTCCTTCGAGCACCTTCCTTAGTTTCGTCTTATAATCCATGACCTCTCATTCACTTACTTCCTATAATAACCTCCTTTTCCATTGTCTGTCTTAACTGTCATCTTCCCTACCATAATATCTTCTTGCTTCCAATTATCTCTCTCTCCCTAATATCTTGATTACTTTCCTTTCTTTCTTCCAACACCCCCTCAACCTTTTATCTTATCACTCTCCCTCAACCCTCCAACATCATTTTATCATAAGCTCTAATCGTTTCTCCCTATTTTTCCTCACATCTGCTCACTTCTTCCTATTTTCCTTAAGTACCTGCCTTGATTTTTTGATTTATTCCATAATCATTTATTCTTTATTTCTATTACCTTTCTCCACAGCTCTTTCTCATTTCCCTCCATTTTTCCTCACTGCTATGGACTATTCCTTCTTTTTCGTCAAGCAATTTCCTTAATTTCCCATATCGTTTTTCTTGACCTTTTCTCATTTACCACTACACATCAAGCACTATCTGCTTTCTTGTTTGCTTGCCATCATCTTCACCACCATAATATCCCCTTACTTCCCTCAATTACTTTTTCCCTAATTCCTTTAAAACTTTCCCTTCTTTCTTCCAATGAACGCTTTTTTCTAATTTCTATATAATTTATCCTTCTCACTCTTCTATTATTTTCCTTCAGCCTCTTCGCCTTTCCTCCTATTTTTCCTAACTTCTACTTGCTTCTCCTCATTTCCGTCAAGCACCATCCTTAATGTTGCCATGTATTCAAAATGTCTTATTCCCTTACTTCCTCTAGTCCCCCTCAACAGATCATTATCTCTTCTACTCGTCTTTCCTTTCATTTCCCATCAGGTCCCCTACCATAATATCTCCTTGTTTCCTCCATCGCTCTCATCCTGATTCTCTAATCACTTCCCCGTGTTTCTTCTAATAACCTCCTCTCCTATGATTCTCATTTAGGTTTTCCTCATAACCATCCATTATTTCCTTCTACACTCTCTAATCTCTTTTTCCCTTACTGACTCTAATCCTCCCTAACATGGCATTATCTCTTTTTCCCTTGTTTCCTCTTGATTCTCACCCTCGCTTCCCCTTAAATATCTCCATGATTTCCACAATAGTTCTTTCCACGACTTTTTCACCAAATTCTCCTTATTTCTATCCTACTTTTTCCTTCCAAGCCTTTCTCATTCGCCCCTATATTAACCAACTAACTGCTTCTAACTTTTCCTGATTTCCCGTTTAGCACCTTTTTTAATTTCGCCATGAATCCTATAATCTCTACTTCTCTAACGCATACCTTCCCCGTATTTCCTTTCACTTCCCATTATCTACTCTATCATACCCATGCATCCCTTTATCATTGTTCTCCTAATGCCTTCATCACTTTCTTTCTTTGCTTTCACTGCTTCTCACTTTTCCTCATTTGCCGTTGAGCACCTTTCTTAATTTTGCCATGTTTCCTATAATCTCAACTTCTTCCACTTCCTTCAATTCACCTCAACAGAGAGTCACCTACCTTCCTCTCATTCCCTTTCACTTCCCATTATCTTCTCTAACATATCCCTCCTAGCCCCTGCTCGTTTCCCCCCATCTTTCCTGACTTCTACTCACTTCTTCGCATATTCCCTCGAAAACCTTCCCTTATGTTGCCATATATTCCAAAATCTCTTATGTCCACAGTTCATTAGCTTCCCCCCAAAAGTGAATGATCTCCTCTTCCCTTCTTCCCTTTTACTTCGCATCATTACACCTATCATGCTATCTTTTTGTTTCCTTTTTTGCTCTTTTCCCTAATTCCCGTATCACTTTCCCTTATTTTTCCCCAAAACCTCCTTCCTTACTTCCCTTCGTCACATTTTCCCTAATTCGCTCATCGGTTTTACTTTTTTTTTCTTATGCTCCTCCCATTCCGCCCTAATTTGTATATGATTTTTCTTCATAATCCTCCTATTACTTCCCAGAAGTCCCTTCTCCTATAATCTTATTTTTCCTGACTTTCTTCAGTTTATTCTTTTTCTCCCACAAGCACCCTCCTTCATATTGTCATTTATTCTTTAATCTTTCCTTTCCTCACTTTCTTCATTCTCTCACAACACAGCATTATTTTCTCTCCTCTCATTTCCTTCCACATCTCATTATCTTTCTTTTCATTATTTCAACACGTTTCCCACACTTCGTGAATGTTTCTTTATTAATTTTTACTCCTCCTTCCTTCCGCTTTTTTTAGGAAGGCAGGCACCTTGTAGTAGGCATGGGGGTTTCTACACATAGTCTACGGAACCCTTAGAAGTGGGAAGTATTGAACCTAGAAGCCAGGAGATTCATCGAACCATGAAATTGGCTGGCTCCACAAAATATAAGGCTGAAGCAGAAAAAATTTGTTTGGTTGAAGCGAAAAGTTTTCAAAAGATTATCTGCCCAAAAGTGACGTTTTTCGGTCTAGACATAAAGAAGGGGAAAAAACGAGAGGAGAAGTCTGTCCTCATAAACTGCAGAACCAGGGTAAACACGCGTGAAACTTAATGGCCCGTTTACGATCAATCTCTCTGCCCCAGAGTGGGGAGAAATGAAAAAACGAGGTTCTAAATAACTTTCAGCCAATAATTATTAGCAGATTTTGTTTTTTTTTCAAAGAAAAATTCAGCATTAAATTTTTAGAAGATTCATTTTGCCTCATTTACGAATTTTAGTTTTTTAAAAATTTAATTTGCAAACTGTATGAGCAAATGGCCAGTTTAGATATTGAAAGGCAGGAAGGAATTGTCTTTCTCTCGATTTTTCAGTTTTCACTCATTTCGCTCTACTAACGATCATCCGATTTTTTCACCGAAGCCTTGGAACATTAGTTGGAAATACACCTTCTTCACCTCCTTTTTAGGTGAATAACATCTCCCGGACGTTGGAGCTCGCGCGATATGTAAAAATAAAGGATGGGGTCTTTGGAAAAATTCTTAATAGCTGATGAAAGAGAGAGCAAGAAGTAGAATGAAAGAGTAGCAGAAAGTGGCCCAACAATCGTAGCATGCTTATTGATTGACTGCTCCCCGCTAACTGTTATGCGCGCGCTCACGATATATCTCTTTTCCCCTCACACAAACATGCACACATTGAGATCCTTCCTTTTTTTTGGTAGTTATTTTTTCTTTCACTTAATAGACTCCCCCACGTCTATCCTTATCTTTTTATTGCTCCAATAATGCCTTATCCAAGGTTGAAGCAAAGCGTTAGTACTGTACGTTCAGGCAATGCAAGAATGTAAGGCTTAATCCAAGGTTGAGGAAAAGTGTCAACGCTATACGTTCAGGTGATTCAGGGATTCAAGGCCTATTCCAAGTTGAGAGCAGAGCGTTGACACTATATGTACAGGCAATGCGAAAATACATGACTTAATCCAAGGTTTGAGAAAAGTGTTAAAGCTTTACGTTCAGGCGATGTAGGAATACAGGGCCTAATCCAAGTTTGGAGCAAAGCGTTAACACTGTACATTCAGGTAATGCGAAAATATAAGGCTTATCCAAGGTTGAGGAAAAACGTTAACGCTATACGTTCAGGCAATGAAAGAATACAAGGCCTAATCGAAGGTGGGGACGAAGCGTTACCGATAGACGTTTAGGGGATTCAGGAATACAAGGCGTAATACAAGGATCAGACAAAGCGTTGACGCTTTACGTTCAAGCGATGCTGGAATACAATTCTTTATCCAAGGTTTAGGCAAAGTGCTAAAGCTTTACGTTCAGGCAATGAAGGAATACAAGGCCTAATCCAAGGTTGGAGCATTGCGTTAACACTATACGTTTAGGCAATGTGAGAATACAAGGTCTAATCCAAAATTGAGGTTAAGCATTAACGCTTTACGTTCCGGCGATGCTGGATTACAAGGCTTTATACAGGCAAAAGTTGAACTGAACAGCTTGTTACAACGTTGAGGCAAAGTGTTAAAGCTTAACGTCCAGGCGATGTATGAATTGAAGGCCTAAGCCAAGGTTGGAGCATTGCGTTTACACTATACGTTTAGGCAACGCGAGAATACAAGGCCTAATCAAAGATTGAGGCTAAGCGTTAACGCTTTACATTCCGGCGGTGCTGAATGACAAGGCTTTATCCAGGCGAAAGTTGAGCTAAACAGGTCGTAACAACGTTGATGCAAGGTGTTGGAGCTTAACGTTCAGGCGATGTATGAATTCAAGGCCTAATCAAAGGTTGGAGCATTGCGTTAACACTATACGTTTAGGCAATGCGAGAATACAAGGTCTTATCCAAGGTTGAGGCTAACCGTTAACGCTTCACGTTCCGGCGATGCTGGATCACAAGGCTTAATCCAGGGAAATTAAAGCTGAACAGGTTTTTAGAACGTTGATGCAAAGTGTTACAGCTTAACGTTCAGGCAATGTATGAATACAAGTCCTTTTCTAAGGTTGGAGCATCGCGTTAACACTATAAGTTTAGGCAATGCGAGAATACAAGGTCTGATCCAAGGTTGAGGCTAAGCGTCAACGCTTTACGTTCCGGCGATGCTGGATCACAAGGCTTTATCCAGGCAAAAGTTGAGCTAAACAGGTTGTAACAACGTTGATGCAAAGTGTTAAAGCTTAACGTTTAGGCGATGTATGAATACAAGGCCTAATCCAAGGTCGGAGCATTGCGTTAACACTATACGTTCAGGCAATGCGAGAATAAAAGGCCTAATCCAAGGTTGGGGCGAAGCGTTACTGCTATACGTTCAGGCCATCCAGGAATACAAGGCTTATTCGAAGGTTGAGGCGAATCGTCAATGATATACGTTCAGGCGATGCTGGAATAGAATACTTAATTCAAAATTGAGGCAAAGTTTTAAAACTTTCCCTTCAGGCGGTGTAGGAATACAAGGCCTAATCCAAGTTTTGGGCAAAGCTTTAACACTGTACGTTCAGGCGATGCGAGAATACGAGGCCTAAACAAAGGTTGGGATGAAGCGTTAAAGCCATACATCGAAGCGATTCTGGAATACAAGGCTTTATCGAAGGTTGAGGCAAAGTGTTAAAGCTTTATGTTCATGTGATGTGGCAATACAAAGCCTATTCCAACGTTGGGGCAAAGGGCGTTCAGGCGATCCAGAAATACAAGGCACAATTCTTCGTTGATGCAAAGCGTTAACGTTATACGTTTAGGTGTTCCGATGACGGAATGCGTTAACAAGATGTATCAGGGCGATGCGTTGAGGCACGACGTTGAGGTGAAGCTGTACGTTGGCGTATTAAGGCGATGATTGAGGCAACGCAACATCAAGGGAATGCATCAAAGCAAGGCGTAAGGGCAAAATTTATGGGCAAGGTGTTAGTCGATGCATTCAGGCATCGTTGCGTTATGGCATTGCCTAAATGCTGAGCAATAGTTTTCAGAAATGCGTTGAATCCATACGCACAAGCGATACATTGAGGCGATGCTTTTAGGTGATGCGTTCAGGCAAGGTTTTTTGACAACGCATTGGGGCGGTATTCTAGGGGCTACGTTATTTCGAAACGACGCGTCATGGCATCGCTTCGAAACGCCGTGTTTACGCGACTACTCTAAATAAGGCGTTTGACAGATGCGCAAAGCACTGTGTAGAAAAATATGTTGATAAAATACCTTGGAACCATGTGTTGAATCGATGCGTTAGAAAAATGCATCTAGAGGATGCGTTCAGGCATTGCGTCACAAATATGCGTCAATACGAGTTTAGGTGATGCGTTGAGACGTTTACTGGATACGTTGATGTGATGTTTCAATCAAAAGCAATGCGTTAAGTTGAATTCCTAAGACGAGTTGTTGATGCGATGCATTTGAGCAGTGAACCAATCATATGGTCAAATCAGGCGTGACCAACGAAAGGTTAGCGCTCTTCTCCTTTCTTCCCCTTATCCGAGCGCTTCATCGAGAATTCTCTCCTCGTTCCATTAGAGGCTCCGTCTGACTACGCCTGACCACGCCTACTTGCACGCACTGTTCACACAGACCGGCCGCCGAGGACCCCTTTCCACATCGCGATCACGGCATGAACGCATCCACGGTGGTAAGAGAGGGGATTGACAAATGAAAGTTATTTACACCGTTCCTCACGCACGTTGCGTTGGAATAAGGCGTTGAGTGAATGCTTTAAGGTGATGCGTTGTGATCATATGTTTGGACAATGCGTGAAGGCAATGCATTCAGTGAAGAAGATGCGTGAATCAGAAATCATGCATCGGGACGAACAATTTAGAGGCGTTAAGCGACGCATTGAGATAATGCGTTTAGATAAGGCATTGAGGCGATGCTTCAAGGCTGTGTGTCCAAATCATGAAGTGCGTTCATCCAAGGCGTTAATAAAGTGATCACAGTTAATTCCAATAAGATTCTTCATGTCCCCCGAAATGAGGGTAATTATAATCATTGCTCTTTATGAACGAATTGTTGATGATTATTTCCTTAGAACACTGGATCGCCAATCTCGGGTGCAAAATTAATTATGTTATGTTCTGAGCCCAGATCCTAAACTATAGAACTAATCAATTACTACCTACAGTGAGTTACTTGACAAAGACGCCATCCGTAGTATGTCGGATCACTTGTCTTGATTTGGTGTAGAGAGTCAAGCAGGTTAGCTTGGGTAAGTCACGTGACAAGACATAAACGCATAGGTAATTGAGGTTGGCAAATCCAAAGTCTTGCGCGAGCGATGGGACACCTGCCTGCCAACCAGCCAATAGGCGCATCGCAGCGGATTGCTGAAGGGGTTGGAGATGAGATTAAATACGCTTCAGTATATTCCTTCAAGCAATGTGAACCGGTAAGCTTCGAGATGAGCTGACATTGTTCAAAGATGAGAAAAAGGTGAAGAAGAAGATTCAAGAAGTGGGGGCGAAAGGTGGAGGGTGAAGTGTGGAAGGTGCTGGGTGAAGTGTGGAAGGTGCTATATTGAGAGAACAACGCACACTGGGAATAGAGCGATAATTTCGTTCAAAACCACCTACAGGTCGCAAATCTCAATCGAGTCAAAAGTAATTTAACCAGAAATGTTTGTAATTGGATTTCATAAAGACTGACGAAGCCGAACTTCAAAAAATTATTTATTTTAACCTTTTTTAAACAAAATATGGCGTGATTATAACATTATGAGTCATAAACAAAATCAATCATATAAAATTTGAGAAGTGGTAAGCATAGCTTATTGTGAATTTGCCATTAATTTTGCGAAATAAATTTGTTTCAACAATTTGTTTGAATACATCATTGATTTTGCATAATGTATATCAAATCCTAAAGAGACTTTGAAGGTCTAAAAGGAAATTAATAATTATACAAATGCAACATATGTTGTCTAAAGGGATTTTTCGTGCGCTAATTTCAAGTTTGCCATTAGTTTCGCAAAAAAAAGATTGTTGAAATGAACTCTTACCTCTACAATAAGTTTGTATTCATAAAAAATTGTATTTCTAAGTAAGAACTATATTCAAATCCCATTGTATGCAAACAAATGTGTTCTTAGTATTGATCGAGTTGTATTAGGATTATGTAGGTGTTTTGAGGAAAATATCAGCAACTAACATGTTAGCATAAATGACATTTATCTAGATTAAGAAATTTAGGGGAAATGGGAAAAAATTGTTGGTGATCTATAAATTAAAAAAAAATCATGAAATTTATTTAACTCGTGGTTAATAATGATATTCATTGTACTTCATAAAATTTAAGAGAATGTATTAAATTTGTGGGAATTTTGGGAAATTATGACATTCATAGAAATTTCTGAGATTTGTGGGTTTTTTTAATGCCATTTATTATGAATACACAATTTGTGGTAATTCATTAAATTAATGGTAATTTATGAAATTAGAATAAATCTATCCTGCGATTATTTATCCCTATAATATAAAATCTGTACGCTGCCTGGACACATTCTCATCGCGCGCTTCGCTCGTAAGTTTGAGCGCGCCTACGGCGCGTGACTGTCGGATATTGCGCTTTGCAAAAGCAAGCAAAATGTCAACTACTGTTATTTGGTGATCATGATTTTTTTCGTAAAAGCTTCTGCGGTTTCAGCGGATACAGTCTCATCGCGTCTCGTGCTTCGCAGTCGATCCAAATTCGTAAAAAATTGGAATTTTGAAAATGCCATTATTCTGACCATTACTCAATATTTTTAAAATTTGTATCCAGGATAGCTGGCTAACGGACTAATTATGTGAGATATCCTGAAGTATCTTAAAATATTCTGAAGTATATACCAAGGTCCCGAAGTATTTCGAAGTACATTAAAATATCCTCAAGTGTCTCGAAGTTACTTAAAATATCTTGAAGTACTTTGAAATATCCTAAAATACCTTAGAATATTTTTGAATGTCCTGGAATATCTTGGGAAAATCTGGATTATTTGGAGTCTCTTGAAATATGTGAGATACCCTGCATATCTGGGAATGTTCTGAAGTGTACCGAAATACCTTCAAGCATCCTAAAGTACCTTTGAATATCTAAGATATCCCTTATTATCTTGGAACATTTAAAAATATGTAAAGTATCTCGAAATATTTTCAATATGTAGAGTGTCTTGTAATATGTGAAGTATCTTGGAGTATGTTAAATATCTCGAAGTGTCCTCAAATACCCGGAAGTACCTCGAAATATATTGTGGTACTTTCAAACATCCTGAGCAACCTTGGAATATCCTTAGAATCCTCGGAATATGTTGCAATATCCTAAAGTATACAGATGTCTCGCAGTATGTGTAATATCTTGAAGTATGTAAAATATCCTGAAGTATCTGGAAATATCCTGAAGTATCATGAAATGTCCTGGAATATTTGGCAAATCATTTAAATATCCTCAAGTATCACGAAATTCCTTGAAATATCTTAAAGGTCTTTGAAATATCCTAAAACATTTTAAGACGTTTCAAAGCACGTGGAGTATCTTCGGATGTGTGGAAGATCCTGAAGAACCTTGAAATATCATGGAGTATCTTAAAATGTCCTGATACGTCTTGGCATATTCTGAAATATGTATACTATCTTGTAGTACTTGGAATATCTTAGAGCATATAGAGTGTCTTGTTGTATATGAGGTATCTTGAAGTATGTAAGATATCCTGAAGTATCTTAAAATATTCTGAAGTAAATACCAAGGTCCCGAAGTATTTCGAAGTACATTACAATATCCTCAAGTGTCTCGAAGTTACTTAAAATATCTTGAAGTACTTTGAAATATCCTAAAGTACCTTAGAATATTTTTAAATGTCCTGGAATATCTTGGGAAAATCTGTATTATTTGGAGTATCTTGAAATATGTGAGATACCCTGCATATCTGGGAATGTTCTGAAGTGTACCGAAATACCTTCAAGCATCCTAAAGTACCTTTGAATATCTAAAATATCCCTTATTATCTTGGAACATTTAAAAATATGTAAAGTATCTCGAAATATTTTAAATATCCTGAAGTTCATTCAACTCTCCTGAAGTATCCTGATATAACCTGAAGTATTCCGGAGTAAATTGACATAAACTTCGAAACCCTGGAGTAATTTTAAATATCTTGGAGTATTCGCAATATCCTGGAGTATGTAGAGTGTCTTGTAGTATGTGAAGTATCTTGAAGTATGTCAAATATCTCGAAGTGTCCTTAAATATCCGGAAGTACCTCGAAATATATTGTGGTACTTTCAAACATCCTGAGCAACCTTGGAATATCCTTAGAATCCTCGGAATATGTTGTAACATTTTAAGGAATGTAAAGTATCTGGGTGTACGTGAAACATCCTGAAGTATCATGCATGTCCTAAAGTATTTTTTATTCCATTGAAATATCCTAAGGTATCTCGAAGTTCCTTGAAAAATCTTGAAATATCCTGAGATATTTTGAAGGACATTGAAATATCCTTTGGCATCCTGGAGTTCTTCTCAATATTTTGTAGTACTTTGAAATATCCGAAAGTACCTTAAAATATCTCAAAATATCCTAGAGTGCCTTGGAAAATTTTGAAGTATGTGGAGTATATTGAAATAAGTGAATGATCTTGAAGTACATTGAAGCATCATAAAGCATCCTGAAATATCTTGGAACATCTAGAGGACTTTGAAATATCCTAGAGTGTCTTGGGATATCTCAAAATATCCTGAAATATTTCTAATCACTTTGAAGTATAAGGAGTATCTTGAAGGATGCTCAATATTCTGAAATACCTTAAAATATCATCAAGTATTTTGCAATCCTCTGGAGTATCTTGAAATAAGTGTAATAATCCGATTCATGTTAAGAATACCAAAGTATGTGAATGATCTTGAAGTCCATCAAAATTTTCTGAAATATCTTTAAACATCTGGAAGCATCCTGAAGTATCTTGTAGGACGTGTAATATCCTGAACTATATGCAGTAATCTGGAGTATTTGCATTATTCTGAAGTACATTGAAATATTCTGAAGTACCTTCAATTTATTGAGGTATCCTAGAGTGTTTCACATATTCCGAAATATGTGAGGTATGTGGAGTATCCTGAAGTGTTAGAAACATTTTAAAGTATCTGAAATAACCAAATATGATATAAATAAATATATATATATGATATAAATATATATATATATATA
>WSXT02006727.1:3240-14847 GCA_011762715.2 Neuroterus valhalla | reverse complement strand
CGATCTCCTGTGGGAGGGGGGAATATAGATATGTAAAAACCTGAAAAGGGTATACATGGAGTGATAAATCTAATCTAATCTACAAAAAGAAGGAAAAACAGCAGTAAATGAAGGTGGGAAGGGGGGGGGGGGCAAATGAGCAAGGAAAGCTAAAACCGCTTGATTTCATTTTTACAAGTCACTTGTAATTCAGTGTACTACGTGACAGTAGGAAGAAGATATTTTGAACAGCGATATCTTATTTGGGAAGATGTCAAAAGTCATAAAGCAAAAAAAAAAGGAAAATAGCAGAAAATGAGGAGAAAAACACTAGGAGAAGTTGATTGGTTAGCAAAGAGAGAAGAAAAATTCATGGAAAAGATAAAGATGGTAAATGGCAGGGCGAAATGTTAATCAGGAGAAAGAAATAGTGATAGGAAACGGAAAAAGAATATCAGAGGATACAGGTAAGAAAGAAGCCAGCAAAGGGGAAAAACGTGGTAGAAGGGGGGAACAAGGAAGAAAGAGGAAAGAGTACAATGAGTTATGTAAACCAAAAAAGAGAGGACGACAAAAACAGGTTTGAGGGGAGGTTGACTGACTAGGCTAGCACTGAGAAAGGAGTATGGAAAGTAGTAAATAGAGGAAAGAGAGAAATGGAGATAGTTGATCAGAGGATTGAAATTTAGTGTGGAAGAAATAGTGTATGCAATTCTTGGAAAGAGTGAGAAAGAACATAACGAACAAAGGGAAGAGAACACTACGATGAAGATGATATCACAATTGAAGAAATAACGAGGGAGGGTCCTTAAAAAAGGGAAAAGGATAGATGAAGTTCCGAACCAAGTTTGGAAATACGGAGAAAGGAATTGATGGCATGGGCGTAGATAATTTGCAACAGGGTTTGAAGAAGGGAAGGTTGCCCTGGAACATAAAGAGCAAGGATAGGCACCAAATAGTGGAAATAAGGAAAAGGAGAAGTAGTTTATGTTTATGGGGGGGGGGGGGGGGACATTCATGCTGGCATTATACAAGAGACTTATGACAATAGTATCAGAGAGGTTCAAAGAAGAAGTGGAGGAAAAAAAGATGACTCGACCGAATCATACAGGATTTAGGAAAGGTATAGAAGTGATAGATTATATTTATGCGGGGGGCATGACAGCATTGCTTGTGGATTTGAAGGTGGTGACTCATAAGACAGGAAAGAGATAAACAAGGCTTTGGAGAAAAAAGGGATAAGAGAAGAAGGTTTAAGTAAAAAAAGTAGCTAGATGTGTAAGGCAGTGTTGTCATCCGCCGCCCAGTTTAATATATTAATTTCAGAACTAGGATACGAGATAAGAGAGAAAAGGATGTGGAGTAGTTCCCAAATGAGGAAAGAAATATATACACCGGCATATGCGGATGATATGGTGCTGTTGACCAAAAATGAGGAAGGAATGACGGGTTTAATTATGGGGTCAAAAAAATACTTCGTATAATTTGTATTAGATTATGGGGCGAAGATATCGAGACGAAAGAAAAGAAAGGAGGTAGTGAAGTTGCAAGAGAGATATACTAGATGTACATTAAGGGTGGACTAAAGAAGTCCGTGTTACATGGCAAGAGAAGAGGCTAAATAAGATACGTCAAGAACAAGTGCGTAAAAGTTCGAAGTACCAAGGGAAGAGAAGAGAGATAACGAGAATGTGTTACAAAGAGGTAAAGTAAAGGGGGCCGTAGAGTTAACGCGATGGGGAATTAAAAGGAACTGGAGCAGGATAGAAGGTTCAGAGTATTGAAAATTCTATGAAGACGTGCAGTATAATTTGTGAAGGAAAAAATTTTGAGACGATAAAAATATAGAGAATATATCGCGAATGAATTGCAGATTATTTGGGGAGGATGAGTAATTGAGATAATATATAGTTTTGAAAAAATCGACGATGTAAAGGTCTGGTTTGTGTCAAACCGGCAGGGAAACCATGAATGTCCTATTTAATCCAGAAACCATCTAGCTTTTTTGGAATCCATTCGATTGTTCTCAAAACTTGAAATTAATTTTTCTTAACGCAAAACGTAACGCGTGTCCTCACAAATTTGGCTCGTCCCGTCGCGCCGAGTCGTGTTAAATTTGTGTACTAACATGTTTAATTAACCCGTTAACTAGTAGAAAGAACACAAAATGAAGAACTAACTCTGATCGGTTGATTTTTTCTCCCCGCAGAAGAATAAGTTGGTCCTGCGGCAGCAAGTTTTATTGCTAATGTGCAGGTTAGTGCCTTCTAAGTCAAAACGAAACGTAATAAATCCGATCGAACCTCTTAACGTTTCTCCCAGTTCCTACGATTAAGAAAAAATTAGTCACCTTACGATAATAGTCGGCGGGAGCAGAGCTGTATCGCTGCAAGGAAGACAAGTTTAACGCATGATTCTTTGGGAAATTTCCGAAAAAAAGGTTCCTAGCTAGTTTCTGAGCTCGATTGCACCATTCGATTGTAATTAACACTAGAAAATCTCGATAGAATTGATCAAATATTCGAAATCTTGAATATTCAATCTTATTTTCATTTAATTTATTTTGCCGTTTTTATATTTTTCTTCTTGTTATTGTCTAGAGACCGAATCCATTTTAAATCGGACATATAGGTTCACGTCCCGTACATTTTTTTGCCAAAGAAATATGTTGTTTTTTAGAGTCAGTCAAGCAAAACGTATTTTCCTGATTTGAAGTTTGAGAATATTTTTATGTTCGATTCATTCCTCATTCCTTGATTTTTTTTTTTTTTTTTGAAAATACAGGGCTCCACTAGATAAAAGTGTGACAAAAGTAAGAAGGACTTCCCAAAAAAAACTAGTCATAATTGTTCTAAGTCCTTACGGGAAATTTCTTCTAGTTTTATCAACCACAAAATAAATTAGTGTTAGCAGAATCCACTAAAAACCATTTCCCCATGTATTTCGTGCAGGGTCCTTCAACAAGAATAGGTTTATAAGTATATTTTTTTGGATCCGAGATATTTTGTTTCATTGAAACCTTTTTAAAATTCTCCAACCAAATTCTCATAGGAGTATAATAAACCTTGCCAAAATCTTAAAATTAAATGTAAATATTTCATTCATCCGAATACTCATAATTTTGCAAAAAAAAAATGTTTGTTCCAAATTAGAAAAATACGTGTTGCCTAATCCCCTACAGAAACAACATATTTTGACGCTATGCCATTGTTCGACTTGAAGTATATAATCTGCCTGATTTAAAATGGATTCAGTCTAGTGAAAACGTACTCCTCATGTTCAATTTGTGTCCTACAAAGAGTTGGAGTTAAGTGAATAAGTTGGGATGGTAAAAGAGCTTGGGAATAATTGATTAGTAAACAAATGGTGTTTTTATGAGGGGGAGGGATATCAATAGAAGGCCGATGGTCCTTTGTGTTGCAGCAAATGGCTAGCCAACGGAATCAGGTGCAGAGACAGCAGGCTCTCGCCCTCATGTGCAGGTTTGTTTGTTCTTTGCTATAGCCCACGAGATCCTCGAGAACATCATCTGGTTATTTACTTCCGTCAGCCAGGGCTAGTTTGGGACATAAAAGGTCATTTCCTCGTTTCTAGCTTCGCCGAAAATCGGAATTTAAACTTAAAACCTTTGAGACGGATTCGGCATGTTTTTAACGTCCTTCTGCAGATGTCTAGCAAGATGCATAAAAAAATATAAAATTTTCGTTGGAGTTGTTTAGACTAGCGTTGCGCCTATCGCTCTCTCAAAATAGCTCCTCGTGGCCCAGAATAGCCCTGGTTGACGATACTCTAACTTATAGTTTAATTATATTTAATTTACAATTAGTTTTACTTGAATCGTTATATGCTTTTCATTTAGTCAGGCGCAGTCTTGGAATCACTCAAATTCTTCAAAAAAATCCATCAATTCTTTTCCGTAATAAAAGTTTAGTTTACAAGGTGTCTACCTGACCGGGAAAGTGGAAACTTTATTCACTGTGGTAAAACCGGGAAATAAAACGGACCTTTGGTTCAGTGACAAAGATTCCTCACTCTATTATACTAAAACTCATTTTAAAAGTTTTTTTTTTTCGTTCAGGGAATTCTTCAGAATAATTACAATTTTGATTTTTATGTAGATTTACAAAAATAAGTATGATTCTGATTTCAAACGGCGAATTTCTGAAAAGAATGATGATTTTGGGATTATTCAGGGAATTCCCAAAGCAATTTTATGTAATTCTAAACTGGATCAAAGAATTTTCGAAAAATATCATTGTAATTCAGATTTGGAATCAAGAATTTTCTCAAAGAATTATGATCCTGATTCGGAAGAGGAAACTTTCGAGAAGAATTGTGATTCTGATTTGAAATAGTAAATTTTCCAAAAGAAATACAATATTGATTTGGAACGTGGAATTAAAAAAAAAATGATTCTGGTTTGAAATATAGCGAATTTACGAATTCATTGAATTCGTCGGAGCAATTATATTCAATTATAAATTGGATCAGAGAATATTCGAAAATAATTCCAATTCTGAGTCGAAGCATGGAAATTTCAAAAAGAAATATAATTTTCAGACCAGGAACATGAAAATTTGACCAAAAAATGACCGTGAATTCAAAATCGTGTATTGGGTAGACACTCGGCTCAGCTTTTTTTAAATCACTTATGATCTTTTTATCCGTGTCCATTCCGAAATTCGAATCCAGGGTGTCGATGGAATTAAAAAAAAAAGAATTTTGAATTTCCCGCGGAATCCGCAATCCTCAATATAAAAAACTATGTTTCTCATACAATTTATTATATTTAATTATTTATTAATTAATCATTTGCTCACCTTTTATTTCGTTTGAAGATATAATTGAGCGGGCTATTGTTATTAATCTTGTTTTCCTAGGACGAATGATTCAGTGAAAGATTGTGTACTTGTATTTTTACTTATACTTCTCTTATCAAGATGGATTAGAAAATTTGAGTTTGAATCACTGAATGAATCTCTTTATCATAATGTAAATACTTATTATAAATTCCAACAAAAAAATCTATTCTTTCCCTTTTAAGGCGTTTGGTTCTAAAAATGCTGAAATAAAAATTATAGCACAAACTTGTGAAAATCATGTTTCCAAAATTCTATGACACAAAATTGAAGTTTTACTTCGAAAATACTTCTGAAATATGAAACGTTATGAAAGGGAAAGAAGTCAAGAATTTATTTATAAATCTTACTCAAGTTTTAATGTATTTATCAAATCCTGAAAATATTTTTAAGTATTTCCAATCGGTGAAAATATTATTGAATATACAACAGCGGTCGAAAGTGTTTTGAAGACAAGTAATAAATTTATTCTGCAAGGGAAGAAAAGTAACATAGCGTAGCAGCATGAAAGTGAAAATATTTATTACTTTCAAAGCAAATGTTATAGTCATACAAAAATTATGTTTCTTTGACTATAAAATATGCGTTGCAAGTAATGAATATTTTCAATTTCATGTTGTTATACTAAATTACTTTTCTCTCCTTTTAAAATGGATTTATTGTCTACTAAATATTTTTGAGACTATCATAAATACACGATTTTATTTAGATTTGAAAGATCGGGGTGGTTGCAGATCAGAAAAATTTCGAAATCAGGAGAAAGACAGGGATTTTGAAGAAAAAAAGTTGCAAAATTCAATAATTTTCTGCCAAGAGAACTCCAGTTATGTCATTGATAATCGGGGTGGCCACGCAGTCACTTTTAATTACTTTTCTTCTCAAATCCCTTGTTAGTCACTTTCTCAAGATAAGAGTTAATACAGTACTTACTAAAATGAAAAGATTACTTCAAGAAGTTCAAAATGTTTTAGGTCTGTACCATTCTCTGAATTATCTTGAATTTTTCGGAAACATCTCGTGGAATTTTTTATTATTCCATTATTTTTTTTATGATTTAGATAATTTGATGGGACTTTGAAGATTTGGCGGTATTTTTTTAATTCTCAGGAATTTTCAAGAGCTTGAAAATGACCTTTGAATCTATAAAATTCTCCAGAACTCTCCTTCAAATGATTAAAAATCATGGTTGTGTAAGCAAGTAAACTTTTTTAGTTCCTTAGGAATTTGAAAAATTCTCTAAAGCCTGTAGAATTTTTCGGGATACTTTCAAATTATGCAAATCCAGTGGAAATTCCTGAGAAGTTTGAAAAAAACTTCAAATCCTATTGAAAATGAATTCATTGGAGTACCTCCAAATTATTAAAATATATTCAATACCCTAAAATATTAAAAATATTTAGGAATCCCTCCAAATATCTTATGATTCAGGAATAGAAGTTTTGTGAATACCCTAACATCTTTCAAATCTTCTGGAATACTTTTAATTTATTGGAGTCTATGAAAATTTCTTTAGAATCTTCTAAAATACTTCAAATTTTTCAAATTCCTTAAAATTTGTTGTAATTCCTTGAAACTTTTCTAAGCTTTTGAAAATTCTTTGTAATTTCTAATTTCTTTTTATTTAATTTTTTCTTAAGACGACTTTTTTCGAATTGAAGTTTTTGGAAGTTACTCAAATTCCAAAAATAGAGAAACAGATGCAGATTTAAAACTTTTCGAACTTTTTGAAAACTCTTTACAAGTTTAAAAGATACATACTCTTGAAATCTTATAAAAACCTATAAAAAATTTTATAATTTTATATTTATAAAACTCATAAATCTGATAAAAACTTCATGAAATTTTAATTTACCCTAAAGTATTGCAAATCCTGTAAAACACCTACAAATCATTGAAATCTAGTAGAAATTTCCGAGATGTTTCACAATACTCCAAATTTTATAGAATTCTTTAAGAAACCTTCAAATTTTCAAAATCTAATGAAAATTCCTTGTAGTTTTTCTAACACCCTGACGTCCTTAAAATCCTGTGGAATACTTTCAAATTTTTTGATGAAAGAATGTTTTTGATCCTTTTAAATTACCTCAAAATATTTCAAATACTTAAAAAAGAATTGGAATCCCATGTAACCTTTTAAAGCTCTCACAAATTCTATAGAATTCCAAAAGAAAGCCTAATATCTTTCAAATCCTTTGAAATTATTGAAAAGTATCTCAAAAAACTTGGAATCTTTCAAAACACCCTAAAATATTCGAAAATTCTGAAATTTTTCAAGGCTCAGGGAAGTTCCTCGAAAGTTTTGAAAATGAAATAAAATTTCTTGAATCCTTTGGAATACCTTCAAATTATTGAAATATATAAAAAGTTCCTCAGAATCTGTTAAAATACTTCATGTATTTCAAATTCCTTTAAACTTTTCGGAGCTTTCGAAAATTCCTTGCAATTTTTTTCAAATACCCTTAAATCTTGAAATTTCCTTAAATCCCGTTCAAATATTCAAAATACATTAAAAATTCCTTAGAATCTTCTAAAATTGTTGGAAACATGTTTTTTCTAATTTAATTACTGTTTCTGCAACTATTATTTTACAAGAAGACTATTAGAATTTATGTCTATGAAAGTTTTTTCAGATTCAAAACATAAAGACATTGAGCGATACACCTAATTCCGTTCCGTTAAGGTCCGTTTCTGAGTTGACTCTTCACCCTGAAGTATCATAAATTGAAATCCCTTCGAAATCCTTTGAAGCTCTTAATAGTTCTTTGGAATATTTTGAATATAAGGGAGAGGTGTCCACAGATGTTCAGTGTGTACAGATAATCAAGAAGAATATCTATCAAATTGGGAAATAAAATGTTTCATAATCACTACATTTCTCTTATTCTGGTAACTCTTTTAGTTGGTCACTCTGACATTTATTATGAATCTTACAAAACCAATGTACAGCAGGTACATGACATACATTTTTAAATCAGTTAAATCTCACATATTTCCCAGTAAATATCAAATAATTCAAGTTGAATGGTAGTTTTCGTAGAATATAATCGAAATAGAGTAATATACCGACGGTGAAACCTTTTCAAAAATCTCCATATATTGAATGCAAAGAGCAAATGTCATGGTCCTGTAAAGTTTTAATTTTTTCTCTAATGCTTATATGATAAGTATCTGTACGAGTTCGATTTTTTCCGACTCCATGTGGGCACCTTTCTCTTACCTAAAAATCCTGCTAATACTTTGGAATATCTCCGAATTATTGAAATGCATTGAAAATTTTATATAATTCCGAAAATACCCGAATATATTTCAAGAAATACCAGAATTAGATATAGACTCAAATGCAGTAGTTGTAAGCCCATTGGTTGAGTTATTGAGAGAAACGCGTCGAGCGCAAAAAGTCATCTTTGGCTACCCTGATAATTCTTGACAGTCAGGAAAAAGTATGGGAATTTAGAAAATTGAGTTTTGCAGCCACCCTGAGTTTGATTCAAGTTTAAAAACATTATTTGAATTTTCAGGACTTGATGAATAACATTCAAATCAAAGAATTGATGTTATTTTTTTTATGACAGGGTATACGTGGGGAGCATCAGTTTCGAATTGAAAGAGGACACGATAAGGCAAGCCTTTCTGCCATTTGGGCCAATAAAGTCGATTAATATGTCATGGGACCCGGTGACACAGAAACACAAGGGCTTTGCATTCGTAGAATACGAAATTCCCGAAGCAGCTCAACTTGCTCTAGAGCAGATGAATGGGGTCATGATTGGTGGAAGAAATATCAAGGTAGCAGGACGTACCTATATAACGAATATCCTGTCCCTACGAAATCCTACCAACTCCTCGGAGGTCCGCAGTATTTTATTTCGCTTTTCGTTCTCCATTCTTCATTTTAGTTAATTTTTGTAATTTCCAAACGTCAGTGCCTGATTTAGAATCATTTTTGATTTGGCTTAAGTGTCAGTCTGGGCAAGGCGAACTTATAATTTTTAACGTTTTACAGCTACCTTTTGATTTAATTTTGTGTACGGGGGTCTAGGGGAATATAATCCCAAGAAAAGAGTGACCTCCAGCATCACTTCAAACAAAAGTAAGGTCGCTCAAGGTTAGGATCGGGCATCCGATTTAATTCCGCTGACTGTTCTTCCTCCACGGTTTATTCAAGTAATTTTTGTGTAAAAAAAACTACATTTTCGACCTTCAATATCCAGTTATTCTCATAATTCTATGAATTTTATATTCCAGGACAGACGTTTTCCCACATTTCAACGTATCAGAGAAAACATATTTTGAACATTAATGAATTTTGTGTTCCTTTTTCAGAGAATACGTAGGTGTCAAGTCTCATTTATTAAAAAAACCTTATTAGTTAATCATTTTATCACTAAAAGCATTTAATTTTGAATCAAAACAAGTCAATCCCTAATCTGAACAGATTAATCAAAACAAACAGTTGTATTTGAGCCAAAAAAGATCGAATATTCAACAAAATGCTCTAATTTTTTAATAAGAAAGATTTCATAAGCGACAGAAAAATCTACGAAATTTGTTGGAATTGCATGTCAAAAATACGCATTCTTGTACCAAGCATTAGAATTTTTACTCCAAAAGAATAGATTTCAAGCAAAAGAATAAATTTTCTACAAAAGAAGTATTAACAAAAAAGTTCATTTTCCAGGAAGAGAGATGAATCTCCAACAAGAAAAATAAATGTTTAAGGAAGTAGTTTAAGCAAGTACTTGATATTTCAATGAGGAGAGCTTTCTATTTCGAATCAATAATACCTAATATCAAGCACAAAAGTGAATTCATAAAAGAAATGGTTGAATTCTCAATCGAAACAGATTGATTTTTATCCAAAAAAGATGAAATTCCTGCTAACCCAAAAACACGAATTTTCAACTCAACAGTTCAATTCTCAACCGCAACAATTTTCTCACACAAGAAGAAAAAATGCAACCAAATCGTTTGATTCTTAACCCAAAAAGAAGAATCCCTCATGATGAAGAGTTAAATTTCGAACCCAAAAATGTAAATTTGCATTAAAAACTATCATTTTCAACTGAAAAGTCAAATTCGCAACAAAACAATATTTTTAAACAGAGAAAATAACGATTCTTGAACAAAATGATTAAATTTTCAACAAAATAATAGACTAAATGCCTCTTAACGAAACCCAGGATGTCGTAGGCCTACTGTTGGCATTGCTATGTCCTCGGGTTCCATGAAATTGTCTCAAAGATTTGTTGCCTGATCCTGGCTAATGCCGGGCATTCTAAGAACATGCAACGATGTTTCGTCGTTTTGTACGCCGCTTCAACCAACTATGAAACATTCAAGTTCTGATTTTGTTAAGTTTTCTGTCATTATGAATTTCCAAACTGGACTTTCAAAGACGTACAATTTGGCCATTTTCTTAGAACACAAAATTCGGCTTGATTGTTTTAATATTTCTTTATTTAGTCTAATCCTATACTTTCAAACATCCAGGCAGAACCTTGGACAAAGTGAGGAACCCTGTAGCACGAAACTTTGATGCTTCAAGAAGAGGACGTGTCCGAAAAAATCTGTACAGTTGGTCAAATGTTTTACACTGTAAAATTTCATTTTTAGTCTTCATTCAGTTTTCATTCTCATTTCTTCATATATACATAAGAAATTACAATCTAAAATAGCGGTCAACAATTTTCTTACTCTTTTGTATATCTTGAGTAATCCCACGCACCTCGGTACGGAGCGTAAGTGGAGGGAACCCTTGAACTCGGAATGAGAGGAAGCGGAATTAAGTCGACGGTACTCAATCGGAAGATGGCTGTACTTTTTTTGGTTGAACGATAAATAATGAATGTTTATTGATGATAAAGTTCTCGACCATCGGCTTTATTTTTCAAAATTTTATAAATTTTGTTGTTTGAAACAAAAAAAAAGGACCTGTGGTTCAAAAAAATCAACATTGGTCTCATGATCAATAATAATGTTTTGAGAAGGAATATCCATATTCATTCAGGCGAATTGTGTACTAGAAAAAGAAAGCGAAAAAAAATGAGTTTTTCAGAAAAATTGAGATTGACTCTCAAAATACAGAATTTGTTTCTCTTTAGGAAGTATGAGCTTCAGATCTTTGGGATTTTTATTCAAAATATGTTGCATCCTTAACAAAATTGCTGAATTTTTAACAATAAAAGATAAAATTTTATTGAAAAATGACGAATTTTTAACACAACATTAGAATTTTTGCACAGAAGAGATGACTTTATCAACAAAATAATTAAACTTCTAACCAAATAGTAAAACTTTCAAATAAAAAGGTTGATTTTCTACCCGCAGATATCGATTTTCAACTGTAGAGAATAATTTTCACCGAATAGTTGAATTTTCAACCCAAAAAGGTAACTTTTCAACGGAATAGACGAAATTTCCAATTGGAAAATATCAATTTCCAATTATAAATATCAATAGATAAATTTTTAGTCGCAGAACTTGCTTAGTGGTGAATCTTGAAAAATTTATTCTCAGAAAAAGAGTTAAATATTTAACCTAACAATTTTCTACCAAAATCATGAGATTTCAAGAAAGATATTATTTTTCAAATACCAATAAACTTTATTTTTTACGAATTAGTTTAACCTTAAACCAGAGCCTGGTTTTTCCAGCAAGAACAGTTTTTAATCTGAAATCAAAAACATTCATAGATGAATTTATAGTATTCAATATTTATAGTATTCAAAAAGAATTCGTTAACAAATGGGAATTTTCTAAAAAAAAGGTC
>WSXT02006716.1:0-14847 GCA_011762715.2 Neuroterus valhalla | reverse complement strand
GAAATCACAGGTGTTGATAAAGATCTCATAGAAAATTTGTACATTATCCTTCAGGCATTAGCATCTGGTGAAGAACTGGAACCTTCAAAATTCGAGGAACTCGCTTTCGCAACTGCTGACATTTCCGTCAGCAAGTACCCATGGTTTTACATGCCAGCCTCAATACATATGAGATTGATTCACGGATCAAAAATAATAAGAGCCTCTCTACTGACAATCGGGAAACTCTTAGAAGAAGCTCAGGAAGAACGGAATAAGGATATCAAGTTTTGCAGAGAGTACCGACCTCGAAAATTCTCGAGAATTGCTACAAATTCGGATCTCGCCAATTATTTGTGGGACACTTCTGATCCACTCATGATACACCTTGAAAACAATAATCTAAGGAATGAGACCGCTAGAGAATTGCATCCTAGAGCTGAAACTTTATTCAGAAAATAAAATGTGTGTTTGATTTTCGTGTGAGAGAAAAAAAACATAAAACATATAATAAAAAAAAAAGGAGTCATTCATTTGCCACGTCCACGTTCGTTGACTCTGGGTCCGGCTAAGAGCAAATGTTGAATCATTGATGAAAAAGTTCATTGTAATTTCTGAAATATAATAACTATAACAAAATTTTTTTTTATGCTTCTTTCATTTTTGCTCAGTGAATCAATATCATATGTATTGAGGCTCGCATGTAAAACTATGGGTGCTTGATAAAGGAGATGTCAGCAATCGCAAGAGCGAGTTCCTTGAATTTCAAAGGTTTCAGTTCCTCACAAAATGATAATGCCTGAAGAATAATGTACAAATTTTTGAAGAGATATTTATTATACCAGTGTTTTTGCTGACCTTTTCGAAGTTTTTGATGATCAGCCTCGCAGTGTTGCCATCATTGGATGTAACAGGTCCTTGTTTTGGAACATCTTCAATCCTTCTCAACTCCGCTCTCAACTCTTCTTGACCTAGAACTTTGTCTATATTCCTTTTCTTTGTTCGTATAGAACAATCCTCAAATTTTCTCAAACTTTTTTGAGCATACTTGAGACCATTAATAGATGTATCTGGAATCCCGAAATCAGATTTTAATATACATCCGTTTTTCTCCGGAAATTTTTCAATCATGTAAAAAGCTGACCTCCATCTTCTCTTAAAATTCTGTATGCACCATCATCGAGGTGATTTCACGTTCGAAGATTCAAGGTCTCTTGCACTCGAATTCCACTTATTGTTAACGAAATCAGATTATAAGCTTTGCGGATCTACGTCTTATTCTCAATTAATCTTTCAAAGATATATTTGACATTGCACAAAGAGAACAAAACGGAAGAATAGTTAAACGTATTAGCTCTTCAGACTTTTTTGTTTTGAAATTCTTTTTTGTTTAAGTTGAGTGTTTTGCCTTTAAGAGTGTTTCGCTTCACTATGCTATGCTGCTTTGATTAATCCATTGTGGGCATAAAAATTACAGTAAACAATTGTAAGGTTATATTTGAAACAATTTCGTATCCCTTAGACTTTCCAACACTGTATTTCAAAGAAAAAAAGTTCTTATGAAAAATTTATATTTGGAGAATTTTTTTTTGTTATTTGTTGAAAAAAATCACAGTAAACAATTAGGAGGTAACATTCGTAGAAATGTTGTATCCAACAGGCTTTGTCAGTAGTGTATGATTGAGGACAAAAAAATTCGGGATAAAAATTCATATTTGGACAATAGGTTTATATGATTTGTTAATAAAAATTATAGTTAATAATCAAAAGGTAGAATTTATATCAGTGTAACATCTATTTGTCCTTAATCGTATCGTGTGATTGAGAAACGAAAATTTCCTATAAAAACAAGTACATTTCGACTATATGTTAACGTATTTCGTTCATGAAAATCATAAACAATATTTTTTATAACTTTTCTCGAATTATATAGTACTTTCTGTAAATTTCTTTCATTTTCACTAACAAACAAAAATTTGCGCTGATGAGAAGACACAATTCACATATTTGTTTATAAAATTTGTTTGAAACAAATGTTTTGTTTAATTAACAAATTGTTCACATTTAGTTAATATTCATGCATGCAATTTTGATGATTAAGAGTATAGTCATGTTGTTTCTACTTCAATAAAAAATAATGATTTGACATTTCCTACTTTTTCCGTCATATTTATTGACACAGCAATTTTTCAAAACAAAAAATGGAAAGTCGCTCACCCTACGTTTATTAGAAATTTAATGCTGCGTATTTATTGAAAAAAAACTTGAGATCGGGTGAAAAGTACGACCTCTACGCGAATTTGTCCGCGAAAATCCATTTCTGGACCACTGTGGAACGCCAGAACAAATCCTCCTACATGAGCCCCCAGTACCTCCCTTTTTCATTTATCTGATTTATCTAACTTTATTCCAAACTGATCAATTTGAGATATTTTACTATATGTCTTTTAGAACGAATTAAAATTAACCAAATCTATTGATAAAGAAACCTTACTATACATTCGTAAGAAAAAACATGCATAGGGGTTGCTGCGCGTAGCGCGCAGGGGTAGGCAATCCTTGTTATTGGATATAAATATATTAAACTTTTAAAGGAATTTGGCAGCCCTTGTGCCAGTCTATTAATTCTAACACCTGCTTCTTTCTCGCCTAATTGTTTTTAGCCAATTTCAGAGAATAAATTTAATATTGATCAGTTATGTCTCTGTATTTTTTCAGAGCATCTGGACCAACAAGAATGTTTATGATATAAACCAACTTCTGTCATTTCTTTATTTTATTTTGAAAAAGGATAGTGAGCATTATGTACTTTTCAATTCCTCCGTAGGAAAAAGAGGATGGAAAAGGGGAGAAAAAAGCACGGCTTTTTCATAGTTTCTAAATGGGAAAGAGAACGCAAATACAAAGAAAAGGATAGGGTAAACTCTGTATTTTCCAATTTCTAGATGAGAAAAGGGAGACTGAAAAAAATGATGCAGAGAAAACTATTTATTCTACATTTTCTTGATAGAAAAAGAGACTAAAATAACCCTGTATTTCTCAATTTCTCCATAGGGAATGGGCACTGAGAAAGAGGACAAAGAGAACTGTTTTTTTTCCATTTCTTCGCTTTTTATTGAAAAATGCCAAGAAGCCTCCAGTAGCTCTTTAAAATTCTATTTATAAGATAAATTTCAATTTACATTTTCCAATTTATAAAATTTTGAAAAGTGTTACTGCTTAGAATTTTAAAAAAACCTAAAAAGTGATATTTGGTAGGAAACTCTCTCTATTTTTAGAGCACCAGAACCTGATCCTCAACTTTCCCATTGACCATAAAACATCCCTTCAATCTTCAAAAGAGAGCTTGCACTTCTATGTTAAGGAATTGTTAATGTTCAAGTTTAACATTATTTTGAAAAAGATGAAATACGAACTGATATCTGATAGAGCTTGCTCTATATTTTCCTCATAAACTGGACTTCATAAGCCTCCAAATGAACTATATGACCCTTGCAGGAGGGCCAACAAAAGGCATTACAAGAAACGCACTTACGCAATTCTATACCAGAAGAAAGATTTGTTATTCTGTTGCCAAATATTGTTATACATATAACTCGTTCAAGATAAGTAAAATCGGTCACAGACGCTCTTCTCTTCCTATGATTTTCTGGAAATTAGGTCATTTTCAATTTTTATGCCGTTTTACCGCATTATATTACTTTAGTAATTTAAAATCTAATCTCATATATTTAATAATTAATACAGTCTGAGAATAGATTCTGAAATAAATAATTTAAAAAATATCGGGTATATTTTTTATCTCTTGTTATTTACAGTTACCCATATCTGCAATCTTTATATTTTTATATCCTGTTGTCTGTCTGAAATGCTGCCTATCATTCCCCAATCCTAATTGTTTACTCATGACAATCCTCTATCAATTCCTATTAATTTTGTTTCTATCACTTCTTGTATTGAAATTCGCCATTATTTTTCAATCAGTATTATTTCATCCAAATTTTAATTGTTTAGTGTTATTCAACGTGAACTATTTTTTATCTTTTAAGAGTAATATCCCTTAGCATAATAATATATATACAATACATATAATGTAGAATCCCTATGTTTCACTCAAGCCTCATCTTTGCCTATAAACATTTATTATTTAATAACATTTGGTTAAAAATCGGTAAACAGTGGACATACAATTAGAGTTAATTATGCCTTATAGTTTGTTGGGCCTCCCGTTGCCATTAAAAATGCAGAAGCGATGACTTTTTAATTTTATAGTTCTAAAACAGCCGGAAATTTAATGTGATGCATATAATAAAATAAACGCGAAAGCAGGTCTTCTGCAGTCTTCTGTGAATTTGGGAAAACCCGAGATAGAACACTACAATTATTATTCATCAAATTAGGTATCTGCGTCGTAGTTTCCTCGCGTAGTATTTTATTGTGATGCAAGGTATTTAGACACACAAACTGCAGAGTTTAACAAAATTCCACTACGTATGATTTAACTGTTATCAATGAAATACTTATTTCAAATTGTACCGGAAATCTCTCATTCCATATTTCAGTCACAGGTTGGGTTTTTCTCATGAAAAGTTTATCAACTGTTTAAATAGGAAAATTAAAAATTAAAAGTTTTCAATGACTATGAGTACTTCAATTCAAGACCAATAAAGTTTCGAATATTTGAAATGTACGATGGCAAATTTTGGAACGATTGTTATCAAAACAAACGGGGATAATTCAGATTTGTTTGAATATGAGGCTCGTTATAAAGCAGTCTTCGTATTCACAAAAAAGAAGAAAAATATTTTTCATTTCAACTGCATTATTTACTGTTTGAAATGTTGCCTTATTCTCTGCTCACATTATCAAATTTGTCAAGCACAATAAAATTTTTCAGAAATGTCTACGTCAGTATCCTTATCTTCCATTGACGAAGATAATGCTAAGATACGATCGCACTAATCAATTTAATTTAAACATTCTGGAATGCGAAGAATTGACATGTGATACACTTTCAAGTATTTCAACCTTATAATAAATATGAATTGATCGACTAGTTCAATTCCTAATCGCAGAAACAGATTCCACGTGTTGCAAAAATCAGACAGTAGGTTATCGTTATTAGTCCATCAATCATATTTCAGACACAACACTATGTACTCTTATGTGTGGAATTCAAGTATTTTTTAAATCAGAAAGTTTAAAATTATATAGTGAAAAGGACTGCGCACAAGAAACAGATAATAATTGACAAATTTATTCTTCTTTTATAAACTACAAATTAAATGAGTGTCAGTAAAATCCAACGAATGGCATTTTTCATACATTTTGTGCGGGGTCGTTAAATAATTTTGAACAGGAAGCTTTCTAACTGGAATGATCCTAAATTTTAGATTTAAGCTTTAAAAACTCAACATTAGAAAAATGATGCTTACACAAAAGAACAATCAAAATCGTAGCAATAATTCTTTCTTTATTAAAAACTTGTATCTGAAGTTATGAAATCCAAAAAAATTTACAGCCAGCCTCAGGATCTTTGCGATCGCATTCTTGTATTCTATTTTAAAAATATAAGTATAACTTGGTTTTGATAAATTGTTCCGTAAGATTTTCAATTTCTTTAAGAGCCCTCAATTGATCCATGATTGTTTGGTTTGAAATATTTATAATGTATAAAAAATAAAAGGAATGTTCAAGTATTAACAAATCATTACTTTGTTACTAATAGTAACGGTGAAAAATAACTTTTAAGAAGTAGGTAGTGCTATCAAAACGCTGCAAATACATGATAACTATTGTGTTTACTACATTCACAATTACCATCACAATCACAACTAACCATGAAGTTTTTAACTACTGGAACATTCCCATCCAATTTGAAGATAAAAAAAAGCCTTGGAGTTTCTCTATGAAAATGATACGTAAATGACGTTGAATTGTAATATGACGAATGGGCATGTATATGTACTTTTATTTTTGATTAAGAGATTCATTATCAGATATTTTAGGGTATCTTTTCTTCTTATCGTTTGATCATGGATTTCATGATAAATATGCGTATAAAATGAGGAACTCAGGGAATTTCCATTTTATCTCACCTGTGTACTTTGACTCCATTCATATGTTCCGCCAGACGTGGATGTACTGTTTTCTGATATCTCTTCAACTGGGCATGTACCTTTATCGAATATTGTATCATGATGATTTTCAGGTACCACCATCTCTGTTATAGCAATCGACAAACACACCCTCATTGCATAGGCAATGAACAGTGCGAAAAATCCCATGATGGCAAAGACCCATCGCTGTGGAATGTGTATGCCTGGAAATGGACATTTTACGTTTCTTAATATTTTTAATCCAACAAAGGACTCGCTGTCCCAAGATTTGAGATGAGTAGTCAAATATTCTTCATGAGCTTGACCACTTGACTCGAATTTTCGGAACAGCTAGTCATACCCTTTTCCAATGGCAATAGCAATAGGTGAAAGATACCATAGGAACATCGAAATCGTATTATGGAAAATTTTTAAGGATCAATAGCCGATTATTGTTGTTAATTTTTAGAATCATACTCCTTGACGTGTAAGATATTCTATTATTATCATATAGTCACAAAGACGTGCATAGTTTCGCTAATGATTTTTTGTTATTTCAAATATTTGTAGATATCACGACCTTCATAAAAGGTTGAAGAATTTGACTGTCCTCCCGAACTCAGTCAGAGTATCATTTCTGATACGTCACCTGCGTCTTTACTCAGACAAACATCATGTACATTCCTTCTTTACCGATTAAGCTTATGAGTCAAAATTTTCTAATATAATGTTTGAAGTGAATGTCCATAAGCTCATCCCGAAATGGAGTCATTTTATCCATAATTATTCTTATCTAAGATTTGTTAAAATGAGACATCACTCACCGGAAGCGTAGATACTGCGATTGAGTTACGGATGGCAATTTATGAAATTCACAAAATCCTCGGAATTCACTTCTTGAGAAAGTGATTAAGGAAATAGCGATTACAAACAATGCACGCATTACTAATATGGCTTATTAAGTTTTTCAGAGACTTCAAGAAGATCAATTCGTCTCCTGAACTCTATTAAACAGGCAATGACAATGGAAGTTTTACATCCATCGACGATACGCATCATTCACCATCAATTATGTTCTTCTAATTAATGTCATCACATGAAATGATTGCATATATACCTCCATTTTGGAGAATATAGGATACAGTTTTTCCATGCACCATGATATAAGCCCTCGAATATTAAAATATGTTTGCAAGAATTTTTTTCCATATTCTTATTCACATCTATCATATATAATTTGATATCATTGAGATGTCCTACATAGTTATCGATACGAATAGTTCGCAATGAAATATTATTTCTTAACTGGATATTGATTTAAAGATTAATTGAAGTGGAGTTATAGGTTACACGTTTTCTTTAATACTTTCCTTACTCACTTCTATTGCATTTTTTATTGTTCGTATGGCTTGGTAAATCCACAATAGCGAAAGGCAAAAATTTTGCAAAAAAACCTTTGCAAAAATGCACTCTTTATTGATCATTTTATCCTCTCATCCCCAATATTTTGAAAGAATTGTGTTCACATTTCGTCTATTTTTTCTTTTATATTTTTTTATTTTCTCATTAAATTTTGAATTTAAATTTAAACTGCTTCGAAATAAAGATTACACAGAAATTTCTGTGTGATGACATACATTGTAAATTTTTCACATTACAGATAACATATTTAGGACTAGAAGGAATGATTTTTGTATACTTCGTTATACATCACTGACCAACTTGTATCATAACCAGACCTGTTTCCTGCCACATTCTTAATTATCTCTTCTGCGCATCACATTCTTTTATGACATTTTCATCAAAACGATGGTTCTAAAAATCGCCACTTTATGAGACTGTTACGAAATCTACAGGACTAAGAATTGGCTGACAAAGTAAACGTTAGGCAATTATTATTACTATTTCTTCTCGGGAAAAAAACCATCAGTTACATATTATTAACTATTTCTCAAAATGTAGAATAATGTATTTATCCAATCAAAAACTACACAAATATTTTGAACTATTATAATGATGACATCGGATTCTTTGGAACGCAATCAAAATATTACTATGTTAACCTATTATTTTGACATTCTAATCGCGCGCGAATCGCTTCGCTCACAAGGTTGACCACGCCACAGGCACGCGTCTGTCGAATCTCGCGCTCGATAATGTATTTACTTCGCAATTCGTGTTCAGCTTATATTCAGTTCACATAGTATAATGCATGTAATGGATTTTACTTGCAAATATTACAAAACTGCTGAAACGTCCATGCTTTTATAAAGAGGTTTTCAAATTTTTTATGATTTTAGAATAAAAAGATAATTTTATTATTTCACTCAAGGCTCTATCGACCTTGAGGAAAAATTCTCATAATAATGCTCGCGCTTCACGCTCCATTTTTCATATGTATAGTTATATGATTCTCTATAAATTATATATTCTCGAGGATTTAAATTTTAAACATTGAGTTATATCAGAAAATGATGTGAGTATATTTTTCAGGCCTTTCCAAAAAGAATAATCGTATTTTCAAACTTAACTGTTAATTAAAATTTTTTATTTTTCATTGGCATTTTCGATGCTTAAAAGAAAAATAAGAGAGTACTAACAGAAAAAGTGGAGAGCTAATTTTGAAAGTCTTATTGAAAGCCGGGGAAATAGAATTCTTCATCTTTCAAAAAACTTTATTGCGATCATAACGAAAATTGAACAGGAGAAATTCCATTTTAGTTGATGCAGAGACGTTCAGCGTGAAGCCAGAATGATTTGGTCTTTGAATACATCATTCTACATAGAAAATAAAGAAAAATGTATTTCACGGTTGGAACAGAAAAATGTCTTTTGTTTTGTTATAATCATTCGTAGATTGTCAGCGAATTCTCAGAAATTATCAGAATATTCAATCTAAAATCAGATATTTGTCGAACGAGCTTAGATATTTTATATTTTCTTATTTTGTTTGGCATGAGAATTTTCTCTCTTCCGAATTGATCCCAACATTTATCTTGTTCAGGATTAGATAGTTGTATTTATCACACATATCCTGAGTTTCGTTCTTGGTAAACCACTATTTAACATTAAAAACAATTATTATACTTAAGTTATCGAATTTTCGCATTTCCATCGGAAACAACGAAATGTACAAAAAATGTTAACATAATGATAATTAAATGATGAATAATGATGAATAACATAATGATATTGTAAACAAAAATTTTCCCTGACACAAAAATGTTTTATCACGCATACAACTGACAGAACGCCTTTTTTATATTAGCAGAAACTTTATTGAATAAAATTTAAAAATAAAGGGGATAAGGTTTTCCTGCAAGTCGTCTCATTTTAGTACCACTCGAGACGGTTTTTTCTTACGTCTTACTTTGGAATATCGTCGTCTTATTGTGAGAAATACCATAAAAGACGTATAAAATGAAGATGGAAAATCACAAAGATTCCATATTTCTTAAAAAAAGTACTGCTACCCCGTTGGAAACGGGGATGGTATGTGACCTTAGTTATTTTTGTCACCAGTTATACCAGTGCCCCTCCTCCCACCCCACACGATACTTGGAAAAGGAGATAGTATGCGGCCTACGTTATGTCTGCGACCAGTCATAGGGGTGCCTTTCCGACCCCATGGTATCTTACAGAGTAATTTCTGGGATCAGTCATAGGAGTGCCTTTCAAAACTCCATGACCATGGGACGCTGGAAAAAAAGATGGTATAAGACCAAAGTAATTTCAGTGAACAGTCATAGGGGTGCCTTTCCACCAGCCTTGGACGTTGGAAATGACAATGAGATATTGAATATGGGGATGTTATGTCACCTGAGTTATTATTAAGTTATTATAAGAATTAACTTATAGTATAAGGCACCCCTGTTGTAGGTAACAGTAATACTTCAATCTCTCATAGGATAAAAAATAATATCGAATGAAATGTGCATTTTAGAGGGTTCTGCAACTCTTGTCTGAAATCTTTTCCAAAATTTCCATTATTCATTAGAATAAATGGAAAAACCATGATTCTATGTTTTTCATTATTTTTCCCTTCAAAATAATAAAATTTGCACCAATTTTCAGTATCATATTCGAGATCACCGTGCCAAGATACGTCTTCATACATAGTTCAAACAAATCAGGGTCCGACGCTTTCGGAACTGCACCCTATATTTCAATACCTGGACTGAGCTATGGAATAAAGCTTTCTTCTTAATGTGATTATGATTTCGGTTCGGTTCTTCGGAATCAAATTGAAAGGCCTATGACAAAGCCACTGAACGCGTCCTCAGATTGCGGATATAAGGTCCTTGTGCCGAGGGTTTCTCCTGAATACGGTTACAAAGACTAATAAGCAGTCGCGGACAATTGTCTAGGGACAATCCCTTTCCTAGCTACTCCTGGGACCAACTATGAAAACTCAAAGCTCCATTCCGGTTGTAAATGCGGTTTAAAATAATCGAACGCGCAGAGCACCCGACAATGGTTCGGCAAGTATTGCAGATCGTTTTAGAGATCCGCGTGCTGAATTCGATGAAAAAACGAAAACGAACCAGCGAAACAATCGATGTTCTTCATGGACCTATCTACTTGATGATGACCTGCAGAATTGCTACGATGACAGTACTGTTCCTGATCGCAAAGGTTACTTGCCGCACGAGCACACTCTGTGGTGCCGGAAACGCCCGCAGCTCTCGCACCTTTCACAGCAAGTGTTAAGAAACCGTGCCGTAAACCTTCCGCGAACAAGAGATGTTCGCGGAACGCTTCCTCAACCACTGCAAGAACAAGCCGAAGACGAAAATCAGAGAGCGGCATTCAAGTCTTAACCGTGTGCCAGATGCCGTGGCGCTTGCTGGATGCAGAGAGCAGTCATACTTGGGTCGCTCAGTGTCTTAAAGACACACGAGGGTTCAACCGGATCTTTATTGTGATTCCGTCGTGCATGTGGTTACTTATCTTACGGTCGTGAGACGTGGCCATGAGTATATTTTACCGCGTTTCTACTGGGAGCTTGTGCCATTTCCCTGAATGTCAGTTACTTGTGGACAGATCGACTTGATGATGACCTGCTGAATAGCTCCGATGCCATGCCAGTATTGTCCCTAACCGCAGAAGTAACGTGGTGCGCCTGCAAACTCTTTGGTGACAGCAATACCCAGAGCTTTCGCACTTTTCACAGTAAGTATTATGAAACCGTGCCGTCATTCTTCCGCGGATAAGAGATGAACGCGGAACTCTTTCTTAAACGCTGAAAGAAAAAACTGCGGACGAAGATCAAGAAGCGACATTAAGCCCAACTGCAGAAACAAGGCATCCCTAAGAGACAATGGCGATTTTAGGACAAGGCAAAATATTAACATCTAGGTTCCTTCTAAGCCCCATGACCTGGCTGAAATTAATGCAACCCTTCCTGAGGATCTTTCAGGAGAGACCAACCTCTGGACCAACCTCTGGAGAACGCGTCCCGTATGAAATGTGAGATTGACGAATCAAATCCAGTAAGCCTTTCACGGCAAGGGTCAAGAAGTCCGCTCACGAAAAGAGGATCCACCATCACAAATTAAAGATGTCAAAGCTGCTGACCATCAATGAACATACTATTGACAACATACGGGTGTTATCTGATGCAAGGAGAAGAATACAACCGGTTGAAAGGAAGAGGTCAGAGAGAATCGACCTCTTCTCGCTGACCCATTGCACCTTTTTAGCGATTCCCCTGTTTTCGTCGGCAACTTACCCACGTCCGAGGAAGTCAGGAGATTCTGGAGGAATATTTACGAAGTGCAACACCCATTGAATTAGAAACTGAGAACATAATATGTTTCAAGGAGCTGTGCGATAACCCCATTACGCCCAAGGAGAAATGCCCACCAATCGCTGCCGAGGAAGTGAAGAAAGCATGAAGGGCACGGAAAACTTCTCCTCTGCTGGTCCAGATGGTATTAAGAACTTTTTGTGCAAGAAGTTTACTTCTAAACACAAACATCTTGCCCGGATCTTTACCTCATGTTTGAAGTCGGAGATGCCTATTCCTCAGTGGCTGGTGTTAGGACGCACTGTACTCCTATCAAAGCAAGGCGACCTATCCAACTCAATGAAACACAGACCAACAACTTGTCTGGACACACTGTATAAGAACTTTACAGCTATCTTAAATGACGAGATTGTTTGGTTGATTGGATCTGTTTCAAGAGAGATGTGCGAATAGCGTGGATCAAAAAGAGGCACCGGAGGCAGTCGGGAGAATCTGCTGATCGACATAAGTATTTGCAAAGACGCTGCAAACCACCCACGCAATTTGTCGATGGCCTAAATTGATTATCAGAAAGCTTTTTATCGAACTTCCTATGGACTTATTATATGGTGGGATGAATAGAGAGAGATTGATTCCTCTATAGAACAGATTTGCTATTGCTTCTAGGAAACGTCGTGTGACAACTAACAGCGTCAGTTTCCAGGCAGGCATCTTCCAGGCTGACACAGTGAGCCATCTTCTCTTCTGCAACCCACCATTGCCACTGCCTCTCGCACTGCTCGATTCTCACGGGTACCTCTGCGTCGGATCTAGTGATCGTGAGCATAATCTTGATCTGTCTGGAGGGTATAATCAATTTTTTAATTACTATGATTCCATCAAAATATTTATCATTATCCAGTCATTCATGTATTTCATATGGATGAATTGAAGGTAAACGCTTCTGGGAAAGAGTATCTCGAGGGTGCTGAGGATCTTTGACGGGTGCACACGAGAAATCGGTATAACCTTTGAATTGGACAAGTGTGCCAAGATTGATCTAAAGTGCAGAAGAAATATAGGTGTTGACTCTGAGCTTCGGGACAGAAAAGTCCCGATTCTACTATATATGATTGAGGTGGTTGGTTCCATGGATGAAAAACGAACTCAAGGCCCTGGACATCACTATGCGCAAGATAATGTATGAAAGGAGAGCTTGCGTATCAACTCTTAAATATCAAATTTTCGTGCGCAGTTGTCCTCTTCCTATTCATGGGAAAGTGTGCCAGTGAGAAAGTTTGTCAAATTGACGCAAGTTAAAGAGGTTATGTTCTTATGTTGCTCATTATACGAAAAATATACGAAATAAATATATAAACAGTATTTTCAGTACTTGTTTGAAAAGTGTGTGGACAGATTTCGAGAAGAACAAGTATAGGTAAGTACATTTTAAATTTGTAATATGATAAAGAAATAGTGTAAGTATTATAACTTGATTGGAAAGTTTGAAGTTTTTTGAAACGTAAACATGAAAAATATTATAATTTTATTAAGTTATTATGAGGTGACTCGGTATAGAAATGATTTAATTACGTATTTATAAGCATGCATAAAATTTGATCAGCACGGAAAACATTTTGCCATCTGCATCCAAACAAACGAACATAAGTCTCCAACTAACGTTAATTTGACAAACTTTCTCACTCGTATACTTTTCGATGCATAGGAAGAGGAGAACTGTGCGCCTGCGCACGAAAATGTATGATCTTCCAGTGAATATGTCTGCCACTTACGGTAGTGTTTCTATTGCCAAGTGGCGGAACGGAGTTAGATCTCCTTATTATTCCTTCGTGATAAATATGTGACCGAAATCAGAGCCGAGAGTCGCAAAGGGGTTTCTTCTCAAATCGCGTTTTTGCCCAGCTACACGCACGCTAACATGGAACACGCCGTCACCACTAGCGGTTGCCCTCTGCAAGGCGCGCTAAAATCGACTATTTTTTATTTCCAAACAAAATTTACTAAATTCACAGGAAAACTGGAGTCGAGCAGGCAGTGAAATATTTATTTAGAATACCTGTGCAAAAAATAGCCCCATTTTTTATGACAAATTAAATGGTGTCGATTATCATTCAAAAAGTTTCCATGTTTGTACAATTGCTATTTATTAGGTTAATATTTATCAAATGATAATAAATAAGTAATAAATGCAGAGTGTCCCAAGCAGGCACACATATTTTGTTCATATGTTGCAACTGTGGTTGTTTCCAGTCGAAAGAATAAAGTGAATGAAAGAAGTTCAGGTTTCCTCATTTCCTACGTTTTTACTCCCTGAAGGACGCTCTTTTTAGGTAAACTTGAAATCGTTATATATTGTTTGTTCTCTTTAATACGTTTCCGCGACTAGAACTCAAACTCGAGTTTCTTTTACAATATAATTGAGAACCCGATTCTTATCTTCTAAAATCCAGGGCATATCTGATGAAAATATCATCTTTTTTTTATGTTTACAGTAATAAGGAAGATTGTTCAAAAAACATTTGATACGTGTACACATGAATACTGATCAGATAAAACACTTATAAGTTGCTATACAATCTGTGAAAGTCATTTTACAACTGATAATAATTTAAAATTGATTACTCCTTCCCGACAGATCTGAGTGCACATTTTTTGTGTCTATTTATTTCATTTATACAATGCACGGATAAGTTTGATCAATATTTACAATTTGAAAAATGATAAAATACTTTCCCTGATAAAATCTGCGAATTTGTTGATCTTATTATTGGAAAAGAAATTCATTATCAGCAATTGTTTTTGCACTTTCTCTTGTTGGGCAAGATCAAATAAAAATATTTCGATTTACGAATATTCGTGCTATTGTTGCAGCAAAAAATATAATTATTATTGTGGATAAAAATTTGGAGACTTTGATATGACTCATAAGGGATCGTCCATCAATTAGGTAACGCATGGGGGAGGGGGGGGGGTATCTACTAGTGATACGCAATGGAGAAAAACTACAAGAAAAGTCGGAAA
>WSXT02006705.1:0-14848 GCA_011762715.2 Neuroterus valhalla | reverse complement strand
TTCTCAAACTTCTGGCAACAGGAAAGTACTCATTTTTAGTTCCACTAGTTTGATCTCCTTATGTCTATTCTCCATGGTATTTGGTTAAAAATTCATATACCTTGGTTGGAAATGTAAGTACTTGGTTAAAAAATAAACAAATTCCCTAGAAATTCATTTTTTTTCAAGATTCACCTCTTTTATCGGAAAATCGACTATCTGATTGGTGAAAAATTCATGTATTTTGTTGACATTCATTCTTTTAGCTCAAAATTCAACTACATGGTCAGAAGTAGACCTTCTTTGTTAAAAATTAATATATTTCATGATTCAATTTTTTGATTGGTAAATAATATATTTTTCCCGGAAAATTCGTCAGTCTCTTTCTTTGGTTCCTTTAGATGAGAATTGAAAACTGTGTTGTTCCATCATACAAGAAACTAAACGCGGGCGCAATTAATGGTGCTAGTGAAAAAGAATAATTATTGTAAAACAATGTTTGAGCTTTTCCGAAAACATTGATTCTAATGTACCGAAATTTTTCTCTCTCTAGATTGCAATCTGGAAACGCACTTTCAATGTGGCAATGAAACTTCCTGCCTTCCGCTGGATAGAAGGTGTGATGGAAAAATCGATTGTTGGGATGCAACAGACGAGATAAACTGCACATTGGGTGAGTGTGAGTAGTATTTCGTGAATTAGACTTATTCGTATGTTACTTTCTACAGTTTTACGACGCTTTGGTAATTGAGTTCTAGACTCAAGCTCATTAAACGTTACATGCAATTAGCTACACGTCCAGTTAAAATTGGCCCCTTTTCTACTTTACAATAATTGGCATTCGAGTTCAACGCAAATGAAAAAGGAGAAATGTATCATAAATTGTTGAGAAAAGAAAACCTTTCTTAATTTTGTGATTCCATTCATCGTCTACGAGAAAGATTTGAAAATTTAATCTTGAGGGGGAAAACACCGTGTTCTCAAAAACGGTCTAGCACGCATAAAAACTGTGAGGTACCTATTGTTATGCAAGCATGAACTTTAAATGAATATGGGATAAAATGGAGTTTTCCAGAAAATCTTTCCCTAAAGATGTCAAAATTCGAAGGAAGAAATATAAACATTTTTTGGTGAATCGTATCTTTTTATTTTTCCTCATATTTTTCTACAGTTTCTGCTTACATAAGGAAGGCATCCTCTACGTTTTATGCGAGAAAAAATTTTGTGTCCCAATATTTTTTGGTACATTTTGTTTTTCTGAGAAAATTTCGAGAGTTCGATTTCATGGGAAACATTTTTCTTAACCACAAAATTTTTTTAGCACAAACATTGTTTTGTAGAAAATTCATTCCTAACTAATTTTTCTGTTAAAATTTTTTTTTTTAACTGAAAATTTGATTATTTTATCTTTGATTAGGAATAAATCTTATTTAAGATTGAAAATTCAACCATTTTTTTGGAATGTCATTTTTGTACTGAAAACTCAACGGCTTTGTAGGATTTTTAATCTGCTTGAAATTTTTTTCTTCTTACCTGAAGAACCCGTTTTGGTTTCAAAGATTCATTTTTTGGTTGAAAATTAATTTTCTTGGTTACATATTCAGTTATATAGTATATACGTCATACTTTGTTCTGTAAATAATTTTTTTTTACTGAAAATTCGATTATTACATCTTCGGTTAGAAATTAATCTTATTTGAGGTTGAAAATTGCGCAATTTTTTACGTAAAGTAATTTTTTTCCCCTTGACTGAAGAATCCTTTCTGGTTTTGAAGATTAATTTGTTTGTTGAAAGTAATTTTTTTACTGAAAATTTTATTATTCCATTTTCGGTTAGAAATAAATCTTATTCAAGGTTCAAAATTGATCATTTTTTACTAATAATTCAACTGATTTTCATGTATTTTGTTTGGTTGAAGATTTATTTATTTGGTTATCAATTTAACTATTTTGTTGAAAATTTTTTTTCGCTTGGTTAAAATTTTTTTTGCACACTAGAAATTATTGAAAATTTTGTCTTTTATAGTAGACCATCAATGCTCTTGTTAAAAAAATCATATCTTTGGTCCAAATCCATCTACTTTGTTGCAAATTCAATCTTCCAACGTAAAATCCAAGGAATTTTGGGCGTACCAAAATTTTTTATCGTATGATGTATTCTAAAAAATTGCGTTAAAATTGAGTATTTTTGGAAAATTGAAAAAAATGAATGTTTCAAAATTTGAATCGTTCCTAATTTCGTAAATACTTAAGATTAATGTTTACGAGTTGTATCTAATTGTGTACGATTTAAATGAACAAAAAATTAATAAACAAAAATAGATACAAAAAAAACCTTCTAAGTCTGGATTCTTCCCAATTATTGAGAAATAAAATTACAATTTAAGATTCTACTGCCTCAACCCAGATTACCTATTAAATTTTTAAAAATATGTGTACGTCACTCAGAGAAAATAGAAAATTTCAAAATTTAGGAATTAAATACCAATTTCTGTGGAAAAAGGGTCGCCTTACAACTCTGCTGGGATCTGAACCCAGGACCTTTCGTTTGCCGGACTATTTCTATCAAAATAAATTTGTACATTTTTAATATTTCAATTTGAACATTGAGAAATGCAAAATATAAAATAAAAATTTGCCAATTTTTTCCGAGCAGAATGAATACTCGATACCTTGAGCCTCTTGAGATTGTGTGAAGTAGGACAACCCAGAACCTTGAAAGACAAGTTACTGATAATATAATTTATATGATTTCAGCCTGTCCTCTGGAAAGTGAATTCACGTGCAGCGATGGACAATGTATATTAAAAGCCCGTTTCTGCGACGGACTGCGGGATTGTGCAGACGGGTCAGATGAGCCGCATGGGTGCCAAGGGCGATGTAATAAGCACGAATTCACATGCCAGTAAGTAAAACGAGTCACGTTTTCAGAGATTCAATCGATACAGGATCTCGAAATTATCCCAGAAAATTGGAGAGCAAACTCCTGATTTCGCCAATCGAAGAACTAATTAATATTTCCTAGCAAAAAAAAAAATTGAATTTCCAAGAAGACGATTGAATTTTCAATCCTAAAACTTTAATTTGCAACAGAAGGTTAATTTCCAACCAGAAAGATTAAGTTCTATCCGAAAAGACAAATTTATAATAAAACTGTTGATATTTTATCGAAAAACAGTGAATTTTCAATAAATATTTGAGTTTTTGACAAAATAATCGGATTCCCAACCAAGTATTAGAATTTTCAAATAAAATGATCAAGTATCAAAGAAAAATGTAATCGTTGATGTGTCAATAACTGTTAAAAAGAAAATTAAAATTCTAAATCAAAATTATTTCATACTCCAATAAAAGAAGAATTTGTACCAAAATATTTGGATGTGCAACCAGAACTGATTAATTTTCAACAAAGCAGTTTGACATTTAACGAAAAGAGATGAAATTGCTACTTAAATCCTTTCAACCAAAAAATATTCAATTTGTAACAAAATAGTTCAATTCTTAAACAAATGCTCTTGAAGTTTCATAGGAAAGAAATGTTTAGCCCAAAAAGCTAAATTTATAATAAAAAATTAAATTATTCCTCGAAAAGAACCAATTTTCTATCCGAAGGGACAAATCTTCAACAATACAGTTACATTTTCAACAAAACAATCTAATTTTAAACCAAGAAGTAACATTATTAACTAAATAATTTAAACTTTACATAAAAGAAAAGAATTTTAGAATGACAGTGAAATTTGTGAAACAAAACGTTGAATTTACAAATAAAAAAAGTCTATTTTGCACCAGGAGATGTTCATTTTTCAATTAAAAAGCTAAATTTCTAATCCAGAAGCAGGAATTTCTAACATAACACTCGAATTTCCAACAAAGTGATCAAATTTCCAATGAAATAGTCAAATTTGTATTAAAAAAAGATAAATTCTGAAGCAAACATTTAATTAGAGTCTTTTCAACTAAAAATAGTTCGAATTTCAACCAGATAGTTTAATTTATAACAAAATGGTCAAATTTTCAATTTGATTGTCTTCTTGAAAGTTTTAATGTTTTTCTGTTTGAAAAATTATATTTAAACCGAATTGTGATATTTATAACTAAAAAGACGAATTTCAGAAAAAAAGTTGCATTATTAACGAAGTGAATTCATTTTGAACGAAATAGTTGTTATCTGAATAATCTCTGCTAAATAGTAGAATTTTGAACCCATACAGTTATATTTTCTATAAAAAGACCATTCATAATCCAAAAGGACAAATTTTCAACAAAACAGTTCAACTTCCATGAAAATAATTAAATCACCAACCAAAGGATATTTTCAACCAAATGAGATAAACTGTTAATCAAAAACTTATTCATATCATAGATATTAGTTCAGATTTCAATCGAAAGATAAATTTGAACAAAAAGTTTGAATTTTCGAAAAAAAAAGCTTCACTAGATGAAGCTCAAAAAGCTGAATTATCAATAATGAAGACTATTTTCAATTCAAAAGGAAAAATCTGATATCTAAGATAAGCTCAACCATAAGAGATCAATCCTGAACCTAAATGGTCGATTTTTCGTTTAAAAAAAATTGAACTTCAACCAACTAGTTGGATTTTCAACGAAAAGATTTTTTTCAATGTTATGGATTCATTTCGAACAAAATAGTTCACGCCATTACCAAAATATTAATTCTTTCTTAAATTGATTTTCAAATTATTCAATCCTATAATCGATACAGGATCATTAAACTGTCCTGAAAAAAATAAGGAGCGATTTCTCGATTCAGTCATTTTGAGAAAAATTTTACAAATCGAAAAATTATCAAGCAAAAACTCGTTCATATCTACAAACACTCATTCCACTAAATTCTATAATCGAAAAGCATTCGCTTAATTAACAAACATATATAGAAACAGGATAAAAATGTAGATTCGAGAAAAAAGTTTTTTTTTAAATTGATTAAGGATAGGTTCCAAGCTCTATTAATTGATTTCCGCAATCGTGGGCGTGAATGAAAGTCATTAATCTAGAGAAAGAAATCAATAGAAGACTCGTTGACATTCAGCAATGTTGTATACTATTTACAAGTATAATTATGCAAATAAAGGCCTGTGCGCAAATAATGGACCAAGGACTGTGTCACAGAAGACTCGAGGGTCTTCCTATAAATATATTTGTTGAATACAGTCTCAGAATCTAATTTATTACAGGCATAGTTTGCATGACTATGAATCATTTTTGCAATGAAATGTTGTCGATAAATGCTAATTTTTTTTACGAGAAACGGGACGAAAAGTCAGACCAGTTCTAGGGTCATTAATATTTCTTCTTTATGAGGTCATCGCTCGATCAAGAAATATTAGTCTTGGAAAAAAAAGCTTGGAAATTTTTTTTATGTATAACTTGGCCCGTCTTTTTCAAGTTTAAATTCCATATACCTATATCAGGGATCACAGTGGTTCATTAGTTCAATGAAAGCTCTAAAATAGGGTTTTTTTTCAAAAAAAGGGGAACGAATGGGAATTTTTTCATCATTAACAATATTGCATTGAGAATTCATTTTTTCTTATTGAAAATATTATTCTTTTGTTTAAAATTTATATTTTCGGGTTGAAAGTTCTACTGTTTTGCAAGAAATTTGCTTCTCTGGTTCAGAATCTAACCATTTGGTTCGAATTTTTTTCCCTTTCTGGATTGGAAAAATCATTTTTGGTTGTAAATTTGTCTCATTGGGTTGAAAATGGAACTGGTTGGTTAAGAATTCATCTTCACCGGCTAAAACTCGTATGTATTTGGTTAATATTTCAACAATTTTGTTAAAAACTGATCCGTTTCGTTGCAAATTCTCCTTTTCGTTCAAAAAATTAAGACAATTTTTTTATTGAAAATTGAAATATTCTTCGGCTGAAATATAAGCTGTTGCATTTCCCAATGAAAATGCGTCTTTTTCGTTTTAAAATTTTCTTTCTTGGTAAAAAATGCAACTGTTTAGTTGATAACTCACTTTTTTTGTTGACAACTTTAAGCGATTGTTGGAAAATCTAATTATTTCGATGAAAATTCAACAACTTTGTTGAAAAGTCATCCGTATTGGTTTAAAATTTGTTGAAAATCCATCTGTTTGGTTTGGAAATGCGTTCCGTTTGGTACAATTTTCATCTTTTTGGTCAAAAATTGATCTGTTTTGCTGTAGGATCCAACTGTTTCGTGAAAAATCCGTTTCTCTTGGTTGAATTGAACTATTTCTTAATTAAAATCGAAATATTATTTGTTTCAGATATAAGCTTATTACATTCTTTATTACATATTCATATTTTGGATACAAAAATTCAACAATTTTGTTAGAAAAGTCTACCATTTGATTAAAAATGAACTTTTTTCTTTGAAATTCATGATTTCGTGTTGAAAATTTGGCCTATTCAGTAGAAAATTCGTCTCATTTGGTTGGATTCAACTATTTCTGATTCAAGATTATTATATCATTTGTTTAAATGATCAATTTCTTTACTTTTCATTAAGAGTTCGTCTTTTTTTATTAGAAATTAATCTTTTCGGTTGGAAATTGGACTATGTTAGTTACGAATTTGATCAATTAATAAAAAAAAGGTATTTTGTTCACAAATCAACAATTTGGTAGAAAATTCATCCGATCTGGATGAAAAATAGCGAAATAATGCTTTTTTTAATGAAGCTTGTATAAACAGTTATCAAGTGTTTTCGATTCATAGCAAGAAATCATTGCTGAATAACTGGCTGTTAATTCCGTGAAAAACGGTATTTTATTTATAAATATATACAATTGTATATAAAACGATAAAAATTTGTTTGAACAAATGTTACTTGTAAAAAAATTGTTTAATGTCATCGAAGTGTTCTCAAAAATTCAGAAGTCAGTTATTTACAACTGATCACATTGAGAAAATCAAGTTTTCACCCCCAAAAACAGTCAAATAGTGAATTTGTTATTTAAGATAGTTTAAACAGTTATGAATTTTTATTTTCTGACCAAATATGATACTAAGGTTCTATTCCTAAGTATATATGATCTATTCCATGCAGCAAACTTGATATACATAATTAATCAAAAATACCTAATATTTGTTTATTGAAATGGCTTTTAGAAGAACAAATTATTTATTCATTTCCATTATTTCGACCAAAAAACTCTTTTCGTCCTTAAATGGTTCAAGTTTAGTAAGAATCGCTGCCAATCCCCGCGAAACTTTTTGGCTTGCGTTAGGGAACTTCCCCCATCACTTGCAGAGGACTCTCTATTTTGTTGAAAATTTGAGTACTTTGTTGAAAATATTTATTTTGGTTGGAAGATTCTGCCTCGAAGCGTCTTGTTTTCTCTAATCCAGAATTTCCGTTCATGATTTCGGAAAAAAAGTCAGAGCTTGAAATGAAAGAGTAATGAAAAAATGAGTCAGAGCTTTGTGTAAAATGGTAATATTGGGCCATTATTTCCTCTTTTAGGTGTTCTAAAATTGTTATCAATTAATTTATTTGTCTCGTTTTAAACGATTTTTTTAAATAATATTCTTTTCTCAACAGGAATGGCAGGTGCATCACAAAGAATATGAAGTGCAACGGAATTGACGACTGTGGTGACGGAACCGACGAGCAGCATTGCAGAGACCGGACGTCTTAGATATTTTTATAAAAACGCATGATGAAAATTATAGAAAAAATGAATTGTATTGCCAATGTCACTAAAGACTTTGTACAATACACACAGTATTTTAAATATAGAAGCGCAAGTAATATATGTATATTGTATAGGAATGATTATATATATAATTAATGAAATTAATTACTTATTAATAAAAATTATTATTGATTACAAGGTTTTGTTATTCAAGTGAAAAAAATGTTTGAAAACTCCACAATTCAATTGGAAATCAAATCTTCTCGTGAAAAAATTCACCATTCGGTTGGAAATTTAACATTTTTTCATTAAATTAACGTATTTCATAGACGATTTAGTTGTTCGTGAATAAATCATATTTTTCTATTAAAACTCTACTTTTTTGATTGAAGCATTACCCTTTTTCGTAGAAAATTCATCTTAGTAGTTGAAAATATGGTTGTAAATTCATATACTCTTTGTTCAAATTCATCTTTCTGGTTAGGGATCTAACTATTTTGTTGAGAACTTATCTTTTCCAGTTGAAAATTATCTTTCTTGTTGAATGTTGATCTATTCTATTAACGATTTAACCTAATTCTATTTGAGAATATTCTTTGCGAATCCTTCGTTTTTCGTCGAATTCAAATGGTTCAAAATTCATATATTCCATACGAAGGCCAATAACTTCGTTGAAAATTTATCTTTTTGGTTTAAGGATTGAAAATTTCTTTTTTTTTGGCAGAAAAATAATCTTTCTTGGTTGGAGATAACATTCTTTTATTGAAAATTCATCTTTTCAGCTTGAAAAATGATTTACTTTGTAAGGAAGTTAAACTTTTTGTTGCAAATGCATGAACTCTAGTAGAGCATTGATCTCTTAGATAGCAAACTTACGTTTTTGGTTTAAAATTTGAAAATTTGGTTATAAATTCGTGTATTTTGTTGGAAATGTATCTTTTTGGTTAGAGTTTCATCTGAATATTCTGAAGAAATTGATTGTTATTGCTCAACCTGAATAGGTTAAAAATAGTTTATTTTCTTACAAATCAATTTTTAAAACTGAGAAGTCAAGGTTTCTTCTTGATTCGAAATCGATTTTTCTGTTTGAAAAGTTGTCTACTTTGATTGAACTCTTTTCTTGAGAACTCATCATATTTCGCTGAATTAAACTGGTTGAAAATACGTTTTATTTTATGTTGAAAAATAATTTTTGAGATTGATTTAACTAATTTACGTTAAAAATTCACGTATTCGTTAAAAAACGTCTTTTGGTAAAAAAATTTATCTCCTTATTCGGAAATTCATCTTAGCAGGTCAAAAATACACCTTTTTGGTCAAAGTAAGACTTTTTTGTTGAAAGTAAAATTTTTTCTGTTTTAAATTAAGCCATTTTTTGAAAGTCATCTTCTTTGGTGAAACATAAACTATCTTATGAAAAAATTCGTCTTTTTAATTGAAAATTTGTCTTTTTTGGTAGAAAAATAATATTCCTTGGCTGTAAATGATATTGCTATTGAAAGTTCGTCTTGTTGGCTGACGATCATCTTGTTCGCTCGAAAATTTGAATATTTGGCTAAAAGTTCAACAATTTTGTTGAAAATTGGTGACGTAATTCATCGACGGCCCCTAACAATAACGCACGAGTTACGTTGTAGATTTGCGTACTACGTAGTGGGGACTAATTGAGACAGTGGCGCGAGAAAACGCGCGTATAGAAGAAGTTCCACAAAAGAAAACATTTTTCTTCAATTTCCAGCATTTTATTTTGATTCAACTCATACAATTCATGTCTTTTACATTAGAGATCTACACATTATTACATGCTCAATGTGAAATGATAATTTTTTTACTCAAAATAAACCTAAAAATCGTTATCAATAAGTTCCAAAAGTATGGACATTTGAAAACACTATCAAAAAAATATGTTCTTAATAATGTTCTCATACCGTCATTTCTGCATAAAAATGGAACATTGAAAAACATCACTGAAGTTCCCTTCTAGTTCTTTTTTGAGTTACAGTAGATCTCTCTTTCATAAATATTGAACGAGTTTACAAATTCCGAAAATTCTATATTATAACTATTATAAGCTTACATTTACAAGTCACGAATCAAAAATAAGTGAAAAGTCTCAAATTATTTTCTTGTCAAAGAGAAATATGAAAATGTTCTGATTATACAAAATCGGGTTCACACACCAGTGTAAAAAAAGCTTGTTCCATTCCGAACTCAAGTTCATAATCGTGGTCAGTTACTGGATAAGTGGCCAACTACTGAGTAGACAAAAGAGAAAGCGTAGTTACGAATATGTACATGTGTTCGGAAATTGTTATAATTATAATATACAACAAACATAGAATACAAGTCTATATCCTCAGGATAAAGTTCCCAGGACGGAAATAGATTACAGAAACTCGTCTGGTTCTCGGGGCGCGTCGAGGTCTCTGTAGTGAATGACTGGTCTGAAGTCACCACCTCCTCTGTAAATTGAAAAAAATTAAGAAAATTAGGTTTTGCACGAAACTAGTCATTTTCGACAAATCGGAAGTATTTAAAACATTCAAAATGTATGAAATACAATTAAATTGAAAATTTAATAAACTAAATGAAGAATATTACCGACTCATTGTTGATCATCGATTTTTTTTTCTTTAATTATATGGATATATGAAATATTTTGTAGATAAAGTCTGAGAAAGTAGTGTAACGGTAGGACTAGAAAATTTCCCGATCGGAGTTTAGAAAATTTTCAACAATTCACTTTTTCCGATTTTTCTTAGCGTTTTGAACCGGAAATATTTGGTAAGAAAAATCTTTCAAATATTTCGAAGGTTCATACTTTTATTTTAAATTTGGGTTTCTTTCATGCGTTACAGGAAAAACTTTTATTTCCTAACACCAAACGAATTATGGATTCAAAGAAATATGGACAATTCTTCAACAAATTTAAATCATAATTTTGAACAAAGTTTTGAATCTTATACAAATTTTGCATTATATTTTAGAGCCTTCCTTTGGAAATTGGTAATTTCAATAACAAAAAAAGTTAATTTCAGAAAAGATTCACAACTTTTAAACGCTCCTCGATTTGGTTAGCGTTTTGCTACGAAAGTCGGTATTTTCACCACCTGAAACCATTTTTGTTATGTTATGTAGAAATCAAGCTAAAAATTACTCAAGAAATAATTTTGATGCAAAATCACGAAATTTAGAAGGAAATCTAACAAATATTATCTACAAGATACTCAATTTTCAAAATGTCATTTTTAATACAAAATTATTATATTTCAAAAATGTTGTAACCATTAACGTTTTCCGGGTTTTCAAGCGTTTTCTATAACAAAAACTTTTAAATGATAATTATTAGAAAAGTACTTCATAAAAATAAAAAATCATCATTAAATAAATGATTTTTTGAACAAAAATCATCACTTTCAAAGAAAATTGGTGTTTTCAGACAAAGATTTGTTATTTGAAAGAGATTTGGAATTTTTCAGAAATGTTGAATTATATCCGTTTTTTTTTTTTAGTCAGAAATTGGTACTGTCCAAAAACACCAACTTTCTTTGGAAAATGCAAACGTTACCTAAAATTGTTCCATATATTATGAATTTCCTTTGACATGCGATGATTTTTGTTCAAAAAATCATTATTTATATTTTTGTAATTACTATCATTCAAAAAAAATCTTTCAAAAATGTTGGATTATGCCAGCATTTTTGGTCAGAAATTCGGAAAAAAATATACTTCAAAGAAGTTTCGGAAATCGATAAATTCACAATTCTAAACTACTTGCTGTTTTCATTCAAAATCTAAACAATTTTTTATTATTCTATGCTAGTCGCAATCGTTCATAAAAAAGTCATTAGGGTTCAAAGAATATCTCCAATATTTCAACGATAATAGGGGTTTCGACTGTAAATAATATTTTGAACTATATTTTGTCTATAATGAAAAAAGTTATATATTTATTCTCGAGTCAAGATATCAGTTTCCATCAGAATCATAAGAAATAATGTTCGTTCTTTAGTTTTTTATTATATTAGATAATGGGCATTTCACAATACAAGTCTGTTTAATCACGTGTTTTTTCAGTCATATGTATAAATAGAAATAATTCTATATTTAAATGTATGTGCAATCTATAAAATGATTGGTTTTAAACGAATTTTGAAAAATTTAATTCAATTCTTGTATTCAATGTTCAAATTATAATAATTAGGTTTAATTAAAAATATATATATATTTAAATTTCTGAGCATTCGAACTCCATTAATTGGACTCGAAAAGCGCAAATAGGGACAGAATTATAAAAATAATTATCTTACTAACACCTACGTTTTTACGTTTTTCTAGCAAATGAAATTTCGGTCATTTTTCGGGTTCGCAAAAATTTGTCCCGGCAATAAAAATGGTAAAATATAACCCTCAAAGCTAAATATATTTTTATTTAAAGTGATCAGAATTAAGCTGAAAATTGAAGCTTTTAAAGTCGAAGTTTTTTTAATTTCAAACTTTCCATATTGGAGCTTGAACAGTTTCTCATACAGAAATGTTTCAATTCTAGGCCTCCGTGATTTCAACCCTTTTTCATTAAATAATTTTGATTCAAATATCGTTAAACTACCAAATTCTTAACTTTAAACTTTCTCAATCTGAACAGTTCAAAGATTCTTTGTTGAACAAAATAAATTTACGCGACAATTATCAATGCTCTGAATTGAAGAATGAATCAATATTTTTATTATGTTAGAAATGATAAAATTTGAGGCGATTGCAAGTTACGAAAATAGGAACCTAAATGACTTGAAATTCTGTTAACACAACACTTTTTAAATTATATAAGGGACCAAAAAAGCAGAATCTCAAATCTTGAATTTGATATTTTAAATCACCGAAATGATCAAAATTGTACAATTAAAGTTTTGGAATCCAAGATTTTTAAGTGCCGGATGTGGTAAATTCTAAAAAAATCAAATTTTCGAAAACATAATTTCGATATTTGGTATCTGTTGAATAATATTTATTTTCGAATGAGACATTTTCGGGAATTCACTAATTTTGGGAATCCATTGATTTGAGCATTTTGAGATTGCTCGTTGTAAAATGTTGGATAATTGTGGTGATGGTGATTGTAATGTTCCCAATAATCGTACAACTTTTTTCTACTTCGAAAAAATTCTCTGTTAACATACACTGAAAGTATCATTTAATGATAAAGCTTATGTATTTGAAGCATTTTATAGTATTGGATAAATATTTGAAATCATTAACATTAAATTAAAAGCAAAAAATTAGCGTCACGATTATTTAGACTTTAAGCTCGAACAATTTTGGAAATTTAATATTTTCGGCAACCTAAAATTTCTTAATTTTGGTACGTTTGTTACTTTTCACTGATGATTTGAAATTTTCGAAAATTTTATGATTATCTATCGGTAGAAATTTCATCTTTGTTGTTAGACAAGTAACTTTTTGGTTAAAAACTGATGTACTTTGTGAAAATTTATCTTTCTTGTTTTGTTGGGAACTTATTTTTTGTGGTTGAATATTATCTTTCTTGTTGAATATTCATCTATTCTTTTGATGATTGGACTATTTTATTTGAATATCTTTTTTTTCTGAATTTAACTTGTTAAAAATTCCTAATTTTTTTGCAGGAAAGTAATTTTTTCAAGTGTTTTAAATTTTTTTCATTTGGAAATTCTTTCTTGTAGCTACAAAGTTCAGGTACTTTATTATAAATTCAACTATTTTATAGGAACTTCAATAATTTTGTTGGAGAGTAAACCATTCTTTTAAGGATTAAAAATTCATTTTTGATGGTAGGAAAGTCATCTTTTTTGGTTGAAAATAAACTTTTCCATTGAAAACTCGTAATTTTAGCTTTAAAATTTATGTGTTTTGCTAAAAATTCCTCTTTGGTTTGATTAAAATTAACATTCTTATTGGGAAATCATCTACTTGGTTGAAGATTAAACTATTTTTGTTAAGTACTTTTTTAAGATTACTTCCCACCACGCCGTACGCGATACCACAAGAAACCCCGTGCGTTATTAATGGAAGCCGTCTATAAACTGCGTTTATGGACTACCGCTGTGGCCCCTAGTTCTTTGTTTTGTGCCATTTTCAACTCTCAACTCGGAAGAAGTCTCCAATTTTCAATTTCAAAAATGAATTGGTAACAAACAAAAAAAAAAAAAAGAAGGATTTTCGGCCTGTTTAGCTCAGCTATAAAGATGGATTCTTTCTAAATAGTTGAAGTTGAATAGTTGAACCGGAAAGATAAATTTTCAACAAAATTCATGAATCCTTAAAGGTTTGTTAAATTTTAAATAAAAAACATGAGTTTTATATCAAGAAGATTAATCTCCTGCTGAAATTAACGCATAAAGACATACGTTAACAATAAAGGAAAGATTTATTAACCAGTTAAATTTAACGAAAGCAGAAGAATTCCTAAAAAAAAATTAATTCACAATGGTATGGATCAATATTTAACAATATTATTTAACAAGTTTCGAACAAAGAATATAGAAGTGGGCTTTTCAAAAACAACGGAAAACCTAAGGGAAAATTAGCGAATGTTCGGAAAAAGGGGACGTTTCTTTGAAAATAGACGGAAAAAGGAGAATCTTGAAAAGAAAAAAAAAAAAAGAGTAGAATAGGGGTAAGGAAATAAAGTCTGCAATATGAAAATATATTTAAAAGTTAGTATTGAGCAGGGCCATCTGCATTAAAATTCGAAAAATTTGTTACTATGTATCATCACGAAACGTATTGAACGTTATCTAAGTTTGTAACATCAATTTCAGTGACAGACACATACGCCTAAAATTGTGTTAATTCATCGAAAAAAATTTGCGCGTGGAAAACACACGCGTCTACAAGAATAAAATACAGTTTTGAGAAGGAATGCAAGAAAATTACATCACGAGACATTCGTGTAACCAAAAAAATTTTTATTTTTTTCCAATGTAAGAAAAACCTTTTGCAAATTTTTTGCTCCGTGAGTTTTTTGAGCAAACTCAAGTTCGATAATCGAATTGATGATAGCCCAAGCATACGAAATGTTAAACTCTTTTGTTGGGAATTAAATTTTTTGTTGAGGGTGCACTACAGTGAACTTCCACTTAAGTTGACCGCGCGAAAACGTAAACATTTAGTTAAGTTAAATCAAGGTGGGGAGTCACGAGTCCCCACCATCAAGGATAATATCCCCCTCTCTGCAGCTTTCTCTCTCTCGATCCG
>WSXT02006694.1:0-14849 GCA_011762715.2 Neuroterus valhalla | reverse complement strand
AAAGAACTCTAGAGGTACCAGGCTCACGACTCTCCGTGGCCCGCCGAAGCTCTTCCAGAGTGCGAGGCGGGAATCGAGCCCACAACCAGACAGTAGCGTGGGTCCAAAGCTCATGCCTTAGCCCCCACGACCAACTGACCACCCTCTATCCATACTATACATATTATACATTAAACATGATTTAATATTAATTGGAATTCGAAATCGACAACATTTACAATAATATATTTGTGTACTCTGGAAGCATATGATATTATTGAATAATGAGCTGGAACAGAAAAATCGGGTTAGGAGAGAACGAAGCTGGCAGAAATCAAACACGCGTCTCCGGGGCAGCAGTCGGGCAATGTTCCATTCATCTACAGAACATTATGAGTGATGGGAATGGAAACATTCATATGACCTAAATGATAGAGAGTTCATTGGTTCCGATTAATTTAATCCTTAATTTATCAACATTTGAAATTCAAAAAAATCTATAGGTTTGCTTTTTCTTGCTATCATCAATTCCATCATAATCTCAGGTTCTGAATTCCGAACCGATTTCCGATAGAGCCGGACTATTTGCGGAGTCGATGTTTTTGACCAGGCAGATTTCTGATTTAATCGCACCACTGTTTGTTTTCACTTTAACAAAAATAATCTCAGGTTCTGAATTCCGGACCGATTTCGGATAGAGCCGGACTAATTTCGGAGTCTATATTTCCGAACGGACAGATTTCGGATTAAATCGGACCACTTTCCGTTCTCACTTTAACAAAAGTAATCTCAGGTTCTGCATTTCGGACTGATTTCGGATAGAGCCGGACTACTTCCGGAGTCGATGTTTTTTACCAGACAGATTTCGGATCCAATCGGACTACTTTCCGTTTTCACTTCAACAGGAATAATCTCAGGTTATGAATCCCAGACTCATTTCGAATAGATCCAGACTATTTGCGGAGTCGATGTTTTTGACCAAACAGATTCCGGATTGAATCGGACCACTTCCCGTTTTTACTTCAACAAAAATAATTTCATATTCTTAACTCTGGACTCATTTCAGAGAACAGCGGAGGGGGGGGGGCGTCAAATTGACTTGGGCCCCAGGCGGAACATTTCCTACCTACGCCACTGCACAGGAGACTATCACTCAGTTTCGAAACTACTGATGCCTGATACAATCGATATCATCAAATCCTTCGAAAACTTTCACTCTACCTTTGATAGAACACTGTTCTATCCTTAGGAGCAGCAATAGGATACCCAATTTCACTAGTATTAGCTTGAATATTCATGGAACATCTTGAAAATAAAATCTTTAACCAATTCTAGCCTAAACCGAAATTTCGGTGCCGTTATGCTGACCAAACTTCTTTCATCTGGAGACATGTAATAGATGAACTACACATCATCCTCAACTACCATCCTTCCATCTTAAAAGCAGTCGGTCATTAACTCCCTTTTTTACAGAGCTGTCTCGATAACAGGTAAAGATAACTTACAGAAAAAATAAAAAATCGCTAGACAAACCCTGATGGAAAACGATTACACAAACAAACAACTTGATAGCCCTACCCTTTATTAAAGAAAGTTCCAAAGAACTTTCCTCTGAAATTATAATTACAAATACGGAAATCAGAAAATACATTCTCATCAACTTTAGCAAATTGTATCTAATACTAATGACTGTAAAACAAAAATATCTCTTTACACTCAACATGCGTTATAGGACCACTTGTAGTAGTGCCAGCATCATAGCTGCTTATGCATGAGTGATTCTGCCTCTCCCACCCGAGCCTCCTACGACGGCCCACAAGCTTAAAAAGACAGTGCCGTAATGCATAGTATTGAAGTTGTTTACTCTCTGTCGCATATATTCACGCACCGGTTCAGAGTGTTCACGTTCGCGTAGTCGGTCGTCGGTCGTCGGTTGTCGCTTCAAATCTTGTTCGAACTGGATTTTGATTGATTCTCTTTGTAGAACCGCCAACCCCCGATACCAGCCCTATAACGTTTGATGAGTGTCTTTTTAAATTTCTACATGCTTACGTCATCTATAAAAGTTAAAGGAGGGAAATTGATGGACTTAGGCAACAAGAATATGATGCTGTCAACTTATTGTTAAAATTTCGTATACCACTCCTACCTCAAAATCTATACTTTCACATGATTTTTCGGCTCTCGTCGTATAAAATACTATTTGATACGTGTGTAAGAGGTGATTTTCAGCTCATGAGACTTTTTACACTCGCCTCGATCATGCAAAAAAGTCTCATTCGCTGAATATTCAGCTATTACATCCGTGTCGAATTAAACTATTTCGCAACACATGACCCAAAAGTATACCTTTCGATGCCTGTATTCTGCGTCCACAGGGAGCCTTTTCTTCGAGGAAACTGATTCTATCGTCACACATGCGCACTTTGAGCATGAAAAACAATTTCTATCGCTGCGTATGCGTAGTTCATTCTGAAAACCTTAAAACATCAAACCTGCTGCTCCGCTGATCAGGTAGGACAAACTAAAGCGCCGTATCATTTGTAAAGTCCGCAGCATTTTTTACAAAAAATAGGCTATTATACTCGGATACAATGACGTTTGACAACTCGTGTGATGACGGGTGTGGACGATTTGTCTACTGATAATTTTCAAAAGGATATCTGCATTCACTATTATTGTACTCAACGTTTCCGGGTTCGTTGATAGTTAAAAATGGACAACGTTTAATTGGGATTATACCATTGCTGCAACTACCGGTTGTAAAAAATAATGTGTCATTTCTTGAGAGAAGCTGTTTGTATGAAACTTGTATGCAGAATATTTTATGCGACAGTAAAGACACACATTTATTAGCATCTCAGAAAGTAAACTCCCGGTTGAAATACCCAAGCTTGTATGTCGAAGCCGCAGAGTGTGCTGATGTTTTGTGTGCACCTCCTACTCAGGTCACCCAGGCCTTATTAATTTTTTGAGGGATAAAGTTTCGGGTAATAAGCTCCGAACATATTTACATCGTAAATTCACTGATAGTAATATTTTTTCCCGACCGGAATGACATGATATTGATATTCTCGAATCAGTGTTCCATTAATGTCTGATATTGAGAAATAATAATAATTAGATATCAGATGAGATTAGATTCAGCAGTAGTTCCCATAACTCATCGAAATTCCTTTTTTTTGTTCCAGGTGAGTTATTTTCCTTTGGAACAAATATGTACTTACCAAAATCCCGCAAGAAAGTAAGTGCAAATGAAAAAAAGAAAAGCCAATATGATGTTATGCAGCCAGTTAGCGAGGACGCTTGTCATTTTGCTCGTCTCTCTGTTTGTGAAATTCCACAGAAAATTGTGTCAAAAGTTCACCAACTAAGTGGTGGATTGTTGGCAATGTTCCAGCTAAAAAAGTGATCAGTCGAAGTGGAGTTGACTACCATGTAAGCTATAAAGAGAAACTTTCTCAAGTTCTTGTTGGTCAGTTTTTCTTGGAGGCTTCTTCCTTGATAAGTGCTACATTTGTGAATTCTAACTGGAATAAGTGAGAGTGATGGCAGCGCAAATGTCGTCTGAGCAGTTCTCTGCTTTGATAGGGAGATCCAAGTCAATGGAACAGTCGGTTAGCTCATTACACGTGAAGGTCGATCAGCTGACGAATGAAAACAAGGCGTTGAGAGGAAGGAACAAAAATATGAAGTCGGATATTTAGAGTCAAGAGCGTAGGATTGAATTCCCTGAAAGACAGATGAGAAACAACAATCTAATTTTCTTCGGAATAAAAGAAGAGGAGAACGAAGATACAAAGGAAATAATACTCTCTGTTATAAAAAACAATCTCAAAGTACTAGACTATGATGATCATTCTTTCGAAGAAGGTTCAAGCAGGGAGGAGGTTGATTCTCCTTTTCTTGAAACGAGCTTTAAAAAAAGGATCGAGGACTCCTTATCGCATAATCAGTTTCTCGTGGATGAGAATAAATTCGGAGTAAACTCTATATCGAAGCTTCCTGTAAAAGATTCAAACTCATCTGAAGAAGAAGCAGGCTATCTGTCAGTTTTCGAAGATCTCTGCATCCGGGACAAAACAAGTTATACTTCAGATTGTATAAGCAGGCCCTCTCCACTTCGATAGGAAATATGAAGAATTATGATTATCATTTTTAGCGTAGTGTAATGTGCGGCCAACTGTTGGCGCCAGGGGTCCACCTCCCTGTACCTCACCCCGCTTACCCTCGAAATGCGCAGAAATTCCTCGCCGCCGTCGGTCAGGGCAGACATTTTGATTTCTGGTTTGTTGACATTTGTTGGATCACCTAACCTACAAAGAATTCGCGACTTGGGATATCGTTCGCTTCGCGTTATTTGTTTAAAAACAATAAACCGGTTCCTTCCGTGCATTGACGTCGATGCGAGTGACAGTTCCTTATATATTATTATTCGTGTATTCGAATCGTGATTTGTTTTTCACTGTGTTTGTATTGTAAATATGTGACAAATTTTTGAATTGAATCTTAGAATCGAAGAAATGTGTAAATTGATAGGAGAAAATTTATTGTGCTTCAAATACCACTAAAAATGTATTGTGAGTGACTGTTCATAATCCATATATTTTCTAACATTCTCTTCCAATGGTTTATCCACTGTTTTAATCGTTATATTTAATTTTGAAATTTGTTACATACATACAATACATGTTGAGCACATGCACACAACACATATAAGATATAACGTTGCCTCAATGTGAGGCCGACTGCTGGCGCTGTCGTCAGTCTATCCATCTTCATAATTTTACTATTGAGTGGAGAGGGCATGTGTGTAAGTGGAAAAAGCTCTACAGAACTTGAAAATCAAATAATCAGCATTCATTTTGGTCAAAAGACGTTCACGCGATGATCGTCCAGCTGAATATACTTTTCTGCGATATGAAGCTGCGAGTGCGATTGGTCATGTATGGTCAAATATTGCAGGCTCTAATTGTATAGTTGAAGTTTGAATGAAATTTCAATTTTGTTATTGAAGAGTCCAGGTATATTTTTAATGTAAGCATTGAAAACGTGCAGTAATCAACAAAATTATTTCAAAACAAAAAAAATAGAGCTGACGATCGCACAGTGGGCTGAATCCTCGAAAAGGTAGCCGTTGATTCAGTTTTGATGTTAATGTACTAAACATATGATTTTTACGGTTTATACAATCGTTGATGAAGAATTGGATACCCAAATTGAAAATAAAACAATGTCTGACTAAAAATGATGGCTCCTATAAACGAATTTTGGATTTTTTCCCTTCTTTTTTTTTTGGTTTTACTTGAAATTACTTTTTGTGAATCCGAAAGCAGTATTTTGAGAAATAAAAAGGTACACTATAAAGTACGGAAGCTTTTTCGATAGCTCAAAGATATTTGTGAAACTGCATTCTTTCATGGTTTTCAATCGATCGATTATTTTAATGTAAAGGCGTTTTGGAAAACTGAGATACTTACCAAAAATGGCAACAGTTTCTCGGTGAATTTCTTATCTTGATATTTTGATCAAAATAAGCAGCCATATTTTTGGGGTTTAATACATTTTTGAAGATTGAATTCGAGTAGTAAGTATTGAGAAAAAATGTCAAAAATAACAAAAATTAAGTTTTGATGGATAAAATATTTTATATTTTAAAGTATATAAATTATAATAAATACAATTCTGGTTTTTGAACGTCCATGGTGGGAATCTTCACTACAACTAGGAACTGAAACGTCATTTCCATCGTTGAAATTATTCGCAAAACTCTTCATCGATAACAAAAGTTGCATTGCTTCCGGAGACAAACTTTTACTCGGTATCTATTTTTAGAATCTCTTGAAGAGCCTACTCTAATTCAGTTCAGAAACTTTTGATTTCATCCTACTGAAAGGAAATACAAAACTTTACCAGGGGAAATTGAGAAAGGATGATTAAAACGTCCTGAGAACGTCCTTTCAAAATTTTTTTGTTTTTTTCGGTTGAACATTTTTTCCGAGAATTCAATAATTCCATTGATGATGCAAAATTGATCGTTTTCAGTTGAGGAATCTCAGTTTACAGTTCGAAGATGTTGTTAATTGTTCACAATTGATTTACTTAGTTGAAGATTCATCTTCTGGTTCGAAAGATGGACAGGGCCATGGAAATAGGGGGGATTCCCCCGGGCACGCAGTTTTAATTCTTCACAAACAATTTTACAATTGTTGGGGGGCGTTGAAAGGGGCCGTGCATGATTTCCCTGGGCCCGGGTATATTCTAGGCACCCCTGAAGATGGACTGTTCTGCAAGAAAAAACTTTTTCCATCAAATGTGATTTTTTGTCTAAAAATTTGATGATTTAATCCTCTGCTTGAAAACTAGACTGTTTTTAGTCGAAAATTTATTCATCCTTTTCGATAGGAAAATTATTCTCTTTGTATGAAAGTCCAATCACTTGGTTCAGCGGTGAAGTTCATTTTTGGAAATTTATTTTATCAATTAAGGATTCATCTTTCATGTTGAAAATTCAACTCTTCTGTTGGAAATTCAGTTATTATCAACTGCAGATAACATTTTTGAAATTTTTGTTGAAAATTGATTGTTAATAATTCGAAATTGAACTATCTGGTTGGAATAAACTTTCCTGGTAAAAATTCATATTTTTAGGTTAGAAACTGAACTGTTTTCTGAATAATAGGCCTTTTTCCTTTTAGTTAGAAAATTTAACAATCTTTTTGAAATTCAGCTCTTTTGTTGAAACTTTATCTCTCCTAATTAAAGACGCAAATGTTTGTTTACCATTCATTTTTTTCAAACATTTGTCCCTTTGGTTGGCAATTCAACTTTTTCTTTGAAAATTAAACTATTCTATTAGTAAATTATCCATTTTTTCGAAAATTTGAATATTTCTTTAGGAAATTCGTCTTCCATGGTGAATGTCTTTCCTTGATTGAAATTCTAATCATCATGTTTCCCGTTAATATGTTATGAATGAAAATTCAACTTCTCAAGTGATAGGTAACCTTTTCCTTTGGATTTTTTTTTGTCACTTTCATTGCGATTCTAATTATTTTAGTAAAAATTCAAGGATGTTGTTGCAAATTTATCATGATGTGGAAAATCTTATTTCCAGATGGGATGTTTTGGTACACCATCGGAATGTTCAGAAAATTTTAGGATATAATAATAATCAATAGATTGGAATCTTAAGTAAACTCCTGTTTTTCAAAGTTCCAATCATTTATGATTGGTAATTATATTTGTTAATTAACAGTTATTTGTTAATGAAAGAATTAATTGTTTGAATTACTCTTTTAGTGAATACCTATCAAGGGTACATCTTACTCTCAAAACGTCTATCACTATTTGTCAAGCATACGTTACTTGTTAAATATTACGTGGATAATAGCAGAAAAGATGACGATTTGTTCACAAATATTTGATTCTGGCTTTCATCATAAAATAAACTGGGTCATATGAACCATCAACCATCAACGTGAATTTTCAATAAAATAATTCGACTTCAACTCAAATAGTTGAAATTTTCATCCAAATATGTAGTTATTGAATTTGAGGTCAAATACTTGGATTTTCTAGCAAAAAAGTTGAAGGTTGGGTCCAAAAAACTAAATAGTCAATAAAAATTGTATAATTGTTGACAGATACTTCACTTAAAACAAAAACAGTTGAATTCTGGAGAAAAACTTGAATGATAAATCTTGAACGAGAAAGAGATCTTTCTTTTAAAAAAATGAATTTGAAAAAAATATTTGAATATTCGAACCGTCCGAATTGAGATTTCCACTATTTTATTGAAAATTTGTCTGACTTTGGTTTTGTGTATTTTGTTGAAAGTTCATCCCATTTAGCAAAAATAAAATACAAAAAAAAATAACTTCAAGAACCTTGGATCAAAAATTCTAGGCTCTGGAGTCTAGACCCTTTTTAAACAAATTGTGACCCCATGGAGCCAGGAACTTGGGTGGCGGGAAATTTGAATTCAGTTGGATGAGTCCAATGAAAATCAGGGAAAATCAACAAGAACGAATCTTCTTGAATTCGAAAAATTCAAACATTTTTGTATCTTTTTTGACTTTCAGGTTTATTTCGACATGCAAATGCTACAGCAACTTCTATTTTTATCAGTGAGACTTTCGTGTAAATATGAGTTTCGGAATCAGTACTACGTCATCGTGATAAACTGAATCGCTCTTGAAAATTCAGCTTGAAAAGAGAAAGAGAAATATGAGACACACAAAACTTCCTAAAGGATGATAAGGGCTAGTATATATACTGGTGATTTTTGCAACATAATTTATAAATTTTCAAATTTTGAAATAATAAGACTCCTCCACTAAGTGAAAATGAAGATTGCTCTTCTCTCCCTAATCATCGCAGTTTTTCTCAACTCTATTGGTTAGCATAACATATTCATACACTATTTAATATAACCTAATTTATACTAATATATAATTAGCTTTTATTCCATACAGTCCTGACTTTAGTCAAATGACGTCCCTGGGCTATTCCCCACCCCCTTCGCTTTTCGATGCCATTCTAGAAATGGAATTACTTAGTTTATTTGGAGAAAATAAATACATAAATTATTAAATTAATCAAGTATATCAACACTGGTTTTTTTTTAATTTCCTTATATTCGATTTTAATTTGTTTGAATAAATTTGAGTTTTCCGCCGGCCACAACCTTGACTCCATTGTATCACTATTTCTTTTCGAAAATTTTCAGAGTTCAGAATTCTCTATCATTTTCGATCTCTTTTTTTTCAAATATTCCTAAATGAATTCTGAAAGGAATTATGAAAGCCTATTCTTCGACTCTTTAATTGTACGTCTGTATTGAGGAATAAGATAGGAAAATGATAACTCTACCAACTTCATTATTTATCTCTCCCCAAACAATCTAAGAAAAGTGTGAGCAATCAACATTTTCTAATTTCGGAAAAAATTATATCAAGTAGAGAAAAATTATTTTCTAGCAAGGTGGGTCAACTTTCAACCAAACAGTTGCATTTCGAACCAAAAAAGATTAAATTAATACAAAATGAGTTAAACTTCAACAAATTTCTGGTGTACTTCAATTTTCAACCAAAAATGATTTTCGATGCAGAAAAGGGAGGAATTTTCAAACTAAAAAGAAGTAAATGTTGATAAATGAATAGACTGGGTAAATGTTGCACTAATCTTCTGAAAATTGATTTTTGTTCCCTTGAAAATTTTCCATTCCAGTTGAGAATTCATTTGGAAATTGAACTATTTTGTCAAAAAGTAGTTTTTATTTGTTGAAAATCCATTTATTCAGCTGAAGATTTAACTATACCGTGTTTGGTTGATTATTTATTTTTCTTGGTTGAATAAATATCTATTCATTTTGGTTAAAGATTCAACTATTTTCTTGAAAATTCTCTTTTTTAAGATGAATACAAACTTTTTCTTGATTTAAAATAAAAGTCTCATGCAGTTGAAGCATGACAATTTTCGGCAGAGAGTTATAAACAGTCTTTTTGAAAATTAACTTTTCTCGCAGCTGGAGAATTCCACAAATTTTGTGGAAGAAAAAAAATCCATCGCATTTGGTAGAAATTGATGTTTACCAGTTGAGAATGCAGGTGTTCCCTTGGGCATTATTCAATTTTGATTATGGATTCCACCCTTTTAATTATTTTTTGAGGTTGAAAATATTACTATTTTATTATAGAATCTAACATTTTGTTCAAAAATACCCTTTTTTCAGAAAATTAGTCTCTCTGTCTTGAAAATGTTCAATGAATTTCGAAATAAAGAGTTCCACTGTCAAATAAGTAGTTGAGCAGAATACATATTTAGATTTTCGAGCAAAAAGATGGATTATAAACCTAGAACAGAGGTGTCCAATGCGTGAGCAACGGCGTACATAACTGTCACCTCGGCGGCCGGGCTGTGTGAACAGTGCGCGTAAGTAGGCGTGGTCAGGCGTAGTCAGACGAAGCCCGTGGTGGAACGAGGAGAGGATTCTCGATGAAGCGCTCGGAGAAGGGGAAGAAAGGAGAAGCGCGCCAATCTTGCGTTGGACACCCATGATCTAGAATAATAATTTTTTACCAATGAATGTCATTTTTCCTACAATATTCCAGGAGGAATTCCAGGAATATCACGGTTATAAAATTTCTGTTCCTTTTTCGGAAAACCCCTGAGGAATTTCTCATGAGTGATGGTTTTTCGGATCTATCATAACAGTTTTCTACTACATTATATGAAAATTCGTTAATTTTTACTATTTTTTACAGATTTAAGTTCTCAGCTCCGGCATGATTTTCCTGAACCTGCTCAGCCTCCTCCTCCTATTCTCATAATCCCTCAGGGTGATGTAGAAGTAGTAGTAGATGGCTATTTACTTGGAGTTGTAACAGGCAGAAGATGGAGTTATTTAACTCTAAATGGTCGAATCATTGAGAGGCACATATCTGGCAGTCATTTTCATTATCTAGATTATACGGAATGGTATCGAAAGATGCTGCGAGCAGTAGGTCCCGAAAATTCTCCCGCACGAGCAATTCGCAGAGGGGAACACTCATAGTTCATGCAAAAATTATGTTTAACTTCAGCATGAATTGTGAGTGAAGCTGTTAATACAAAAATGAGTTTGTCAAATAGGAATAAAGTTCGAATTTTCTACAATTAGTGAATTTGGTAATATTGTTGGTTCAGAGATATACGAGGACAGAGCAAAGGTCAGGAATCTGTCACCTGTCAATCCCCTCTCTTACCGCCTCGAATAGCGAACGAACGAGCGTGCGATGGAGGAGGTGTGGCAACGCGCTCGGAGAGGGGGGAGTGAAGCGAGCTATGTCAACATTTCTCTTTCTCAAACATTGATTATTTCATTAGTAAAAAACTTATCATTTGTCAGTAATCGTTTTTATCAATATATTTAGTACTTAATGGAAATTATGTGCCTGATTGAGATAAGTATTTGTTGAAGAATTAACAAAACCTCAGACCTTGAATAAACAAATGTATCTTGCATAAGAAATAGTTTTTCCTTATTTCCACACTTGTATGCTGAGTTTCAATGTCTCTAATTTTGAGAGATTCAAGATAATTGAAAAAGTAGCGTGGAATAAGGCTTTTTTATTTATAGCGGAATAATAAAATTAGTATAATAATTTGGTATCTAGCATGATGATTATGATATTCTATGATTGAGGATAGTGGTTTTAACTTATTATCTGGTGGCCGTTTAAAAATTGCTTTACACTGTCGGTTGGGGTGTGAGGGAGTCATCGTGGCATTTGTTGACTTCTGGCCGAGGCAGAGAAGGAGGGGGGAGTCAAGCGGTCAACCTTATATTCAACAAGTAAGGTTAAAGATTAATTTTTTTATCCGCAACTCGATGTATTTCGTTATTCCATATTTTTTATTCGAAATTGATATATGTTTGTTAAGAACTTTTTTTTCTACTTCAATTTTTTATATTCGGGTAACAAATTATTTCCTTTGGCTCAAACACTCATCTCCTTGGTTCAAAATTTGTTTTCTACCTATTCAACTACTTGGTCCAAAATTTAAATACTCTGTTAAATATTGATTTCATTGATTGAAAACTGTCCTATTTCTTTGGAACAGGCTTTTTTTGGGTCTGAAAATTCATTGATTTCATTACTTATTTCAAGCATTACGTCCAAAATTTGTTATGTTTTTTCATAGGGATGATTTTTTTTGCCCAAGAATTTAGTACTTCCATTGCTGATACAAAATTGATCTTTTTCAGTTAAGAAATTTCAATAAATAGTTCAAAAATGTTGCAAATGGTTCAAAATTGATTTAATTAGTTAAAGGTTTATCTTCTCGTTTAAAAGATGGATTGTTCCGTAAGAAAAAACTTTCTACATCAAAAGTGATTTTTCGCCTTAAAATTTGATGCGATGCCTGTTTGGAAACTTGATTGTTTCAAAGTGAAAAATTCATTCACAGGATTTTTGAAATCTCACATTTTGTTGTAGATTTGTCCTTTTTAATAGGAAAATCAATCTCTTTGAATGAAACTCCAATTACTTAGTTCAGCAGTGAATTTCATTTTTGGAATTTCATTTTATCAATTAAAGATTCATTTTTCATGTTAAAAATTGAACTATTTCGTTGGGATTCAGTTATTATCAACTGCGGATTTCACTCTTACACTTTTTCTTGAAAATTGATTGTTATTAATTTAAAATTCAACCATCTGGTTGGAATAAACCTCCTGTTAAAAATTCATATTTTTAGGTCACAAATTGAACTGTTTTTTGAATAATGGACCTTTCCCTTTTTAGTTTCGAAACCTAACAATTTCGTTGACATTTTTTTTTGTTTTTCTGAATGGAAATACAATTCTCCCGTAGAAAATTTGACCCTTTTTTTCGTGATTCAGCTCTTTTGTTGGAACTTTCTTTTTTTTTATAAAAAACGGAAATGCTTCTTAAGTAATTTTTTTTAACATTTGTCCCTCGAATTGAAAATTCAACTATTTCTCTGAAAATCGAATTATTCTATGAGTCAATGATTTAATTTGATGAAAATTTCAATATTTCTTCGAAAATTCGTCTTTCATGGTTAAAGTCTTTGCTTGATTGAAATTCTAATTATAATATTTTCCTTTAATTTCTTTTGAATGAGAATTCAACTCCATAAGGAAAAGTTAACCTTCTCTGTTAGATATATTTTATTTCCTAAAGATTTGTCAGTTTCGTTGCGATTCTTGCAAATTTAATCTTTTTGTTAGAAATTCAAGCCTACTGTTGAAAATTTATCATAATATTATAATTATTTCGTTAGATATTCAACTACGATGTCAAATATTAGTTTTTTATAGAAGGTCTGATCTTTCGCTTCGGAAATTCATCTTTTTGGTCCAAAAATTTATTTATTTTGTTGAAAATGGATCTTTTTTGTATTAAAATTTATCTATCTGATGGAAACTTCTTGCTTTTATGTTCAAAATTCAACGAATCTTCTGAAAAATTCGTCTTTTGGGGTTGCAAATTTGTCTTGGCTTCGACGTCATCGTTCTTGTTTAGAAATTAATTGTTCCGGTTGAAAATCTTATATTTTTAGCTTAAATTTTATTGTCATTCATTATAATGTTATTATTTTGAATATTATTTTCATATTCTTAAAATTTTGAATTTTTAGGTTCTCAAATTTTCACTAATCATTGATACTAAAAATTTTTAATTGTGTTTAAAAACTCAAAGGAACCCTTGATCTAAAAAACAAAAACCATTCAACTAAATTATTAATGAGAAACAAAGATTCGAATCAATTTTGTTATAAAATTTTTTGGAAAAAAAATTGTTTCTCAGGTTCTCACGAATTATAGAATCTAAAAATTCGAAATTGTATTTCGAAAACTAAAGGAACCTTTGATCTAAAATATCAAATCATAAAATTAATTTATCAATGACAAATAGAAATTCGAATACATTTTTTGTCAACAATTTTGGGAAAGAAATTGTTTCTCAAGTTCGCACGAATTATTGGATCTAAAAATTCAAAATTGTATTAAAAAAATTAAAGGAACCTCTGACCTAAAATATCAAACCATGTAATTAATTTAATAATAACAAACAGAAATTAAAATCGATTTTGCTATCAAAAATTTAGGAAAAAAAAATTGTTCCCAAATTCTCACGAATGATTGACACTAAAAACTCAAAATTGTGTTTCATGAAACACAATTTTGAATTTAGAAATTAGAGGGAAATTAAGGAAATTCTAATAAAAATTAGAAAGACCCTTAATCTAGAACACCAAACCATAAAATTAATTTATTATAACAAACAAAAATTTGAATCAATTTTGGTATCAAACATTTTGTAAAAAAAATTGTTTTTCAAGTTCTCACGAATTATTGAATCCAAAAATTCGAAATTATATTTCAAAAACTACAAGAACCTTTGATCAAAAATATCAAACCATGAAATTAATTTATCAATAACAAACAGAAATTTGAATCAATTTTATATCCAAAATTTTAGAAAAAAAAATTGTTTCCTAAATTCTCACGAATTGTTGACACTAAAAATTCAAAATTGGGTTTAGAAAATTAGAGGAACTTTTATCAAAAATACGGGACAATGGAATGAAATGAATAATATAATTACTTAAAACATAACCTCAGAACGTCAACTGCAATGCCAACACTAATTGTGAATTTCATACACAATCTGGGGTTCAAATTTCCATTAAGGACGTAGCTTAACATAACTGCATCATGTGATACCTTTAAAAACTTTTTTTTCACTTGTTTAACAATAAACAACCTCAAATACGTACAGCAAATTTGTAAACAACCCGTCACTTGATTTTTCGACCCTAGCCTACAATTTGCCCGAACGCATGCGCGAGCACCCACGTTAATGGCGAATTTCAAAACTACTCCTGTTGAACATCTTTCTGAGTGCAGCCGTAGGATAGGGGTTGCATTATTCAAATGTATTTTAACATCCATCAACCCTATGATCGGACATTTTGCTCAAACTTCGCAAGGTATGAAGAAATGTTAGGAAGCAAAATTATTCATTTCAAAATAATCTACAAATTCAGTTATGGAAAACGCGGAAAAACGTTAATCGGAAAAATTATTCGCCACAAAAAGTTCTACAAATTTTGCTTACAGTATTTTCCAATAAGACTTATATTTTTCTTATTAATTGTGATAACGATTTTCAAACAGTGAGAAATTCCATTTCTCAGGCAAGTCATGCAAGATATGAATCTCAAGGGCAAGTATTGTAATAAGAATGTAAGGCTGATAGAGCCTTAAGGTGCTTTATCAGCGATAGGCTTTTTTCGCCGCCATTTTTCTGTTACACTGGTGAATTGTTAGTTGTAATATTTTTCCCACCTCA
>WSXT02006683.1:0-14849 GCA_011762715.2 Neuroterus valhalla | reverse complement strand
TCGAAAATGCCCTTGACCAATCAGCTTTTCTTTAGAAAGAGACACGGTCACGGCTCAAATGTTTTCTCTCTCTCTCTAAACCCCATTTCATAGCTCCGCACAGCGTGATCGGTCCATTTCTATATGTCGATGGCCCAGTCCCTTCCTATGTCCATGTGATAATGTCCCTCTTCTCCACTAATGATAAGGTCCCTCTTCTCGCATGCGCAGTATGACCCTAGGCTGTCGTTTTAAGTACTGTATGTCGTATGAGTACACCTTTTCTTGTAAAAGCAGGTTTCAGTAAAAGTAAAGTCCGCCCCAAGTGCGAAGCAAATAGAGAATCGTAATGGCTGTCATCTCATGAGATGAAGGTGCCTAGTCTGTTTTGCAGTTCCACAATGGAGGATAGCTCCACTTCTCCTTCGCAAAATTACAACGGACAGATTTCTGGTGGAGCAAATATTCTTCTCTCAAATAATAAGCATCAAGGAAGTGATAACGGCAGTGCTAATTTAAAGGAAGTGGTTAAAGATCAAAGACCACAGTACTCAATGCCTGGTATACTGCACTTTATCCAGCACGAATGGGCTCGGTTTGAACTCGAGAGATCCCAATGGGAATTGGATAGAGCAGAGTTTCAGGTGCGTTTTGTGCTTTCTACTTTTCTTTAAGCTCAATACTTCATTCTTCCACTCAGTTCTCATGTATGCCGTATGCGAGAATTCACCGTGTTAGAAAGCGCAGTAGCAGTATAAGAAGGAACTGTTTTAAAAGAACTTCGATAACTCAATAAGGACCAAGCAGATGAAGAAATTCTCGATTAAATTATAGAAAAGCTGGTACCCACCTTTATTTCCTGGACATTTTTTTCTTCAAAATGAAACTTTTGGAACATGAGATCGAAGTTAATTCTAACCGAAACTAGATTCATAAAAGACACTAAAGAGTGATTGGTCATATTTCGAACCCCTTTTCCCACTCTCTTTTCCTCAGTCATAAAAAGTGTTTTCTCAGGGATAACCTGGGAAAAGGATTCGAGATGTGATCAATCACTCTTTTGTGACTTGTGGGTCTAGTTTCAGTTGAATCGGTTAGATTTGACTTCAATTTCATTTGCAGGAAAGAAAAGAGGGTACCAGCTATTGTATAATTCAACCAATTTCTCTAATTCTGTTATAATTGATTCGAGAAACTAACATAACGACGGAAGGTTCGAGTTGAGGTTCAATTTTTAGAATTGCCAATTCAACAGTCCGTCAATAATATACAAATTCGTACTCGAGAAAATGCTTGACTGGACTTACTTTGATCAAACTTCAAATGCAAGTCCCTGACATTGCGTTATATGCTTGTTTCTCGACCCTTTTCAGTCAGGCTCCCCAATGAATGTATTTTTATTTTGCTTTTACTAAGGTAGATTTCGCAGAATGTCATTTTCTTTTCGCAAGTCCTTCAATTTTTACAACATGTACGGAAGATTATTATGCAGCAACTTGTCGGTTCTCAACTGGACGTTGAGTTAGTGTAGACTCATATTTTTATTTGAAAACAGTGCATTTTATACGTGTTCCTATAAAAAGCGAGTTAAGTTTTCACACTTCTAATTTTCCATTAGAATGGAGTTTACCGTATAGCTTCGAAACTGAACACGTGTAGGCAAGTAAAGGTTGCAAGGGACTTTTGACGAAAATGGGTTGATTGACATGAAACTGAAGTGTGCAACGTTTACGGTAAACGACAAAATCAAAAATGTTCTTACCCAAAATCTAACGCATGTATGTAGTAGATTTTGATGTCAAATAACTGTAAAAAAAAAGTTTCATTCCCCCAGCTGCCGAGGAAAGCTGTCAATTTCAACCGCTAAACGTCAACATTCGATTAAAAGTTCTAAAATGTTTTCAAAGCTTCCTAATTAAAATCTTGAACATGGATTTTGTGGATTTTGATAATAAGTAATTGCAAAAAAAAGTTTATTCCCTCTATCTGTCGGGAAAGGCTTTCATTTTCGACCTCCAAAAACATCAAAAATCGTAAAAAAATTCTAAAACGTGTTCAATGCTTTTCACATAGAATCTTGAACAAGGATTTTGTAGATTTTGATGGTAAATACCTAAATAAAGTTTCATCCCCCTAACTGCCGGGGAAAGTAGTCGTTTTCCACCCCTAATTACTGACTAGTTTGCCCGACAGCTAGGGGGTTGAAACTCTTTTTACAGTTTTTTACAATCAAAATCTACAAAATCCATGTTTAAAATATTAGGCAAGAAGCATTGAACACGTTTTGGAATTTTTTTTCTAATTCTTGATTCTTTTGGAGGTTGAAAATGACAGCCTTCCCTGGCAGATAGGGGGATAAAACTTTTTTTGCAATCATCGACCATCAAAATCTACAAAATCCATATTTAAGATTATAGGTAAGAATCTTTGAAAACTTTTTAGAATTTTTAATCAATTTTTGACACTTAGGGGTTGAAGTTGACTGCTTTCCCTGGCAGCTAGGGTGATGAAACTTTCTTTACAGTTATTTGGTATTAGAATCTACTAAATCTTTGCGTTTAATTTAAGGTAAGAATATTTTGGATTTTTCGTTTACCATAAACGTTGCAAACTTCACTTTCATTGATTGGCCCTATAATGATTCAAAAACCTAATACACGCAAAAAAATAGAAGATGTGCCTGGTCACAGGAGTCCTGACACCGTTGATGCTCGTTTGGTCGTAGTCTTATCGCTTACGAGAGAAAGTTGTCCAGCGGTGTGGTACGTTACAATCCCAGTCGAACCCGCGGTTCGACTGGGAGCTGGTGCCATTCTTTGAATGACAGTTGCTCCCAGGTGGGCCTTGCGGTGGTTGTTCAACCAAATTTTAATTTATATATATATATATATATATATTAACAACTGTTAACGGGTAGTAAAGCAAAAGAAGTACATGAATTAGTCGAAAAGCATTCGTGCAAAATAGTGACTCAGAGCAGGTAATGAGCAGTACTAACTGTGCCCTTGACCCGCCTAGGTACTCGGTCCCCCAGGGGGATGAATGGACAGCATTACCAGGTATGAAGTTTTTTAAGCTCTGTCAAGCTCTGTTGAATCCTGAATATTTTTTCTCTTTTTTTCTATTCTAATAATTCGAATTTGAAGAACATTCTTTTTTTCTCCTAAACAATTTCTTTCCGGAACTTGTACGGGTTTCCCGTGACTTCCTTCAATCAATTATTCCAAAAAAGCAACGGAAACATGAAGCTGAATATAAATACAATTCAACTTTTTATATCGATATTCTAAAATTTCAATTTCCATACTTTTTTTTTATTCATTCTACATTTTTGCTGTATCATCTTAAATATTTTCCTTATCCGTACATCTTTTCGTGCAATTCCTACTTATTTGGCCATTTATATATTTTTCCGCAGAAGAGTCAGTCAGATATCAACAATTTTATTATTCAGTGTGAAAGTAGTTGTCCTCTAGTTCAGGGATTCCAGGAAACTATCCGTAGATATTTATGACCTAATTTGACGAAAATTTGACGAGAGGGAGAAATATTTTCTGCATGAATATCCATCCATTAGGACAACAGAGTACAATGTAATGCATTATTATTAGAAATTTGAGATCTAATCACTCCTGAAAGTAATGCATTTCCCGATTTGTTCTTAAATCTTGTTACCATTGGCGTAATGCTTACTGGAGCCACCCTGCCGCGCAAACTGTGTTATGTAACGCTTCACCGGCTACCAATTGAGGGCCCAGATCAAAAAACAGGTTATATCTTTCTAGCGCACAGACTGAGAGGGACTCTGAACGTCGCTTAAGTTCAAGTCCTCAGGGGTCTGTCTGCTCTGAGTGATAGAAAGTAACTTGTTCTTTGATAAAGCCCCTGAATTTTAGGAAGATTCAGCAAAAAATGAATCTATTTCTCGAAATTTTAGGATTTCTCTTTAAGCACTAATTTCTGCTCATTAAAAAATTAATTATCTTACTATTGTATCATGTTTCTATATTTAGGCCAGAATAGCATTTCTTCAGGGAGAAAGAAAAGGACAAGAAAACTTGAAAAATGACCTTGTAAGGCGAATAAAAATGCTGGAATATGCTTTGAAACAAGAAAGGTTAGTGAACAATCTCCACAAAATTGTTATTTTTTATTTCACAACATGATATTCAACCTTACAACATTTCTTTAACATTTAGAAAAGGTAGTTTTGAAATATTGCCATCGATATTGGAGGGAGTATCAAGTTCTCATTTATGATTATGAAAACTGAGATTTCACAAAAGAAAGGAAATGACATAAAAAGTGACAGATGGATTTAGTGTAAAGTTTTTTCTTCTAGTAAGTTGAGAAGATGAGCCTTGGTCCTCTGTTCAAAGTTTTGGATTCGAATGGAATGAAAATCGAACCGTCTGCATCCGTCAGATTCAACTAGTCTGTCAACTTTCAACTTCAATATTTGTGTTCACATCGTATGCTACGTCGCAAGAAGAAACCAGCCGAAGCGTCCCGATGCAAATTTTACTGGACGGGCTCAGAAATGCTCCAATGCCGCTTTCCTGAACCCATCCAGGCCTAAAACAGAAGATGTTGTAGTCATATTCCCTTCCACTTTTAAAAGTGAAAGGACAGTTGCCATTGAAGGAGCCCCGTCCCTACAGGAGGAAAGTAGGTAAATGTTGAATTGTCAACGGAATCTTTACAATCCTGATCCTAATCGATGACGGTGAGAATACGCTGAATTTCCCCGTGATTCTAGCAGCGCCGATTCTTCTACACCTCGAGCGTTGCGTCCCAGAGCTGAGAACCAACATACGTCTACCGATGCTACGTCGTTTAGGGAGTCTGTGTAGTAGTCTGCCAGCCCAGAATTCATCCTGTCTTCGCAAATATGCGTTTCGAATGGACAGTTTAAAAATATATTAAAATATAGATGCATCCTGGGTCTGGTGTCTTGCTTTTTCTGGGTCATTCTTTTTTTGTTCCTCCTTCACTTGGGTGAAGGAGATAAGAACCAAAATAGTATTCTCCATTCAGTGCGCCTTTGTGTTACTCCGCCATTATGTGCTCGTAGTTCTCCTTGATACGCAGTGCTTGTCCTGATCTTCAAATCACTCAACAGTATGCACTGCACTGCGGACATCAACAGCCTCCGATTGCTGGTCCTAGGTATGACAATATTTATTTCTTCACCCGCACATGCTTAACTCATATTTGCTCGCCGTTCACAGAAATCGGAAATGGCCAATTCCTCCATTGTGCGCGAATGCGATGAGCAAAATCCCCAAATTCGATGAGAAAAATTCTCTCACTGGTGAGCAAAATGGTCTCCACGGTTTTTCATGATATTCTATAAAGAAAAATAGTGTTTGATACTCGAGTACTCACGGTCGATTTGGTCACTACTTGTGTGAGCCGTTTGGCCTCTCGTATCGAAATATACTGGGACCCGTTCAGTTTTTCCTCGCTGGCAAATTGGAATGGCTTCTCTATCGAACGCGAAAATTGTCCACAAGATAGTCTCCGTACATGGGCTTCGAGCCTGCCATAACATGTTTCATAATCTGACTGTCCTTCCCATCCAACAATAATCGTGCCATATCTTTATGCGATATAGTTTACGATAATAATTACCGGCAAAGTTCACAAATTACTGAGGTTATTCCGTATTTTCTGAAGTTCCACACTCCTGGGTAGCAATCGGGTAAGTTTGACATTTCATTGATTTTGTAGTGCTCTCAGGATTTCCGTCAGGGACTTTCCGTTTTATATCGTTGCATATTGTCTACGTCTAGTTTGAAATGACGCAAATTTTGTTCAAACTATCAAAACTATCGAATACTTATTCGATAATACAGTTTATATTTATAATTGTATACGTTATGTTCTGTAGATTCAACCAAGGAGTGAGATTAGGATTTTAAAAATGAAGAGTAAAGAAATATAGTTATTACTTTTAAAATTTTTCCGCTGATGGAAATTGTTTTGTATGTACAGGGCAAAATACCATAAATTGAAATATGGCACTGATTTAATCATTCAAGATGGAAAAGTACCTGGTTACGAAGAAAGTAGTACTTGTACAGGATCAGAAGGAGGAGCTGGTGATGCAGAAGTGTCATTTACGTCGGTTAGCAATATAACATGGAGAAGAAGTCGACAGCTCTTACGACAGTAAGTAATATTACGTGGATTGTTGATATAAGGAAAGGAAAATGCTTAATAAACCGTTTCTAAGGTGTGTATTATGAATTGCGGAATCTGCAAAATAATTGTCATGCTTGCGGACTCATGTCTTGGAACGTATTTGACTAATCAAAATTCGAAAAAAAATCGAATGGCATTTCAAGAAACGTTCTTCACGAAGGAAAAACAAGTTTTCCGATACAGCTAAAACTTGGGTTCAGACCTACAGTAAGGACCTTCTCATGAGGTCAAAATGCGCTAATGCACCGTAGGGGGAAAGTTGTGACATTGATAATCAAACACGACAATTTCAGCCCGGCTGCAGGGTGGTCAATAAACCGGGAAACCCGGATTTGGTTGCAATCGGGAAATAACTGGAAAATTTGTATACTTTCAATAAAAATCGTTAAACTTAAAATGGGAAGTGCGCAAATATATACATATCATTAAAAATGAAATCAATTAAATTAATTGAAAAATGTAATAATATTATACTATATACACTACCGTCGAGAATCTTCTATGCGCATATTTTATGAGCAATAACACAAAAGTTGATGAAATTCTACGTTCGATAGGCTAACCTTGAAGAAAAATGTTAATTTCTTGAGAAGATGTTGCCAAAAAACGTCAAATTTCGATGTTCTTGAAAAATTGGAATAACAAAGAATAATCAACATTATTTTGAGTTTTTAAAGTAAGTCTCTATAGTGTTTTTCTAAATCATTATGACATCTTCCTCTAAGTTTCGTCTGTTGCTCTTGAGTCTAGTACATTTAGAGTTCCCTAGGTTCTTTAAGTACTAAGTAGCTGTTGCTCATGGTGGTTCGGAACCCACCTTAAGGGGATGTTTCAGGCTGCTGAAAAACGGGAGTTGGTTTTACGGACAAACGGTTGAATATTTCCGTCTAGTGTAAAGGATTTTGAATTATTTATCGTAAATAAGCATTGAACTTCTAGTCATGAACCCGTTTTTTCCCGTCCTTCCATTTGATTTTTTACCCTGATTGTCATTTGTCTTCGATTTGCAAATCAGAGTGTTGTTAAGGATCGACACTTAACGTTGCCGTGGCTCCTCAGACAGTTTTTACACAAATTTGCGTTTTCGACTACCTTGATTTTCTGTTCCACGTCTAGATCACCGAATTTGCTGCATCGATACAACAGATGCTCGTCCGTTAAGCAGATCGGACATGTCCTTTCATGAGTGGTCGTAACAAAGTTCGACGCTGATTACTTGTGTTCTGTTTCCCGCGATTTGCTCGGAGCGCCGGAGTAACAGTTTTTATTTGATGAAGAACTCGACCTCCGTTCTGAGAAAATGGATGCAGTTTTGTACAAAAAATTACAAAAATCTTGTTTAGACATGTAAAGCAATTTTGATAAATGTGTCGAAATTAGCGCACATTTGCTCTCGTATGCGTTAACCAGCGCGTCCCGAGCCTCCTTGTAATCGTTGTCAGCGCTATGAAAACCCTCAATCTTGGCTTTAGCGTCATCAGTGCACACGCCTTGAAATAAACCGAACTTATCCTTCTCTGCCAATGTCTCATCATCGTCAACTAGAGAGATAAGGCGCTTTTAAAATATAACCCTTTACTTCGATCTCTGGAAAATTTGAGAAGAGGTATAGTCGGTAGTTTAAGTTTGCGTTTGCGCGAATTTGAGAAGTTTCTGGAATCGTTATTCGAATGAACGCTATCCCTGTCTGAGATTTGAGCGTCACGTTGAGCCACAGTCGACGAGATAATCTCATGTGACCTGCTCGTGACGGTGAGATATTTGTTGTAAGATAGCCAGTTTTTCGTTTAAATTTTTGTCGTTCTCTTCCAAAAGAGTGATTTCGTCGCAGATTTGATCAAAACGCGCCAATTGGGTCGTGACTCTATTGTGTCTAAACAGTAACTCTGAACTGCGCGTTTGGATCATAAGTATTCACAAATGGATCCAATAGATCGATTTCATTTTTAATCTAGTCGCGTTATATTTTGAGCAAATTAAGTCTTATTTCCTGATTCTCGCCTTGACCGTTCATTTGGATAAAAGATGGAAAGATTGTCAATTGCAATTAACGAGTGTGGATATATGAGTGTGTACCTGAATAGTGACTCAATTAGAGAAGCACTTTCCCTTTTTGTTATTGTATGATGAATATTGCGCTGGAGTGTCGACGCCGCCTCAGGTATACGGCAGGCCTGGCTGCTGCCGCTGGGTATTATTGCGTCTGTGTGACGACGAGGTTGTTATGAGTTGGGCAGGCTTGGCTGCTGCTGCTTCTTTGCGTATGTGTAGACGTGGTTTTCATGTTGGTCAGCTTGTTGTTATTGTATGAATTAAATGTCTGTGATGCACGCAGTGCAATTGTGATTGCCCATTTGTATGTAGCTGTTTCGTACAATGGTTTGTTTTGCATGAATCGCTATTGGTATGAACCTATTTCTTCACACGTGTTACGCGTATGTAGAATCTTTTAGTGGTACCACCTTTGAAAGAATACGGCAACTTCACATGAATTGTCGCAAGAGAAAGCTAACGTATGGAACTTGTACAGATTCGCAGTGTATCTTTGAGACGCTCACATCGTTAATCGTACGTTTATACACAAAGTTCTTGTCGTGTTAACGAATCAACACTACAAGGAAGCACTAGCGACGCTGATGTCGCGCGGTGACCTTGGTGCCGCCAGAACGCATTCACGACTTACAACTATCCCTGCACTCTACGTAAAAACGCACACCCACTTATTGATGCGCACTTCATTTCACTGTGTTGCACTGTGTTGAGATTTCTTGCTATCTGGCTCGAAGGACCATATTTGTGTACCAATTGGTGGTATGTCTCCACGAACACTAACCGACGGAGACCGATTTTTCTTATATGTGTTGATATGATGAGGAACAGGATTGTATCGTTGTGGTTCAATGAGAACAAACCTTGTAATAACAACGTAATTTATTCAGAGAGACGAGCTACTGCTCGAACGGGTGCTACAGAGCGACTGACTTGTACCGGCTATATCTACGAGCTACCTCTCCCAAAACGCTCGAAATCCGTTTTTTCAGGTATACAGAAAAGTAGGTGTTGAAAACAATGGGACACAGACGTCCCGAACATTTGTTACTACAAAATTTATTGCATCCCTTCCCTTGGGCGCTGTCCTAAACCAATTTGAACAGCTGCGCTCCACAAAAAAAATATAAATGACTGAGATGAGTAAATAGTGATACAGGTTTACATTCCGAATAATAATGCTTCGTTGAGGCCAAAGTAAAAATGCTGCTTATTTGAACGTGGTCTTCACGTGCCGTTACCCTCATCAAGCTATTACGATTTTCAGTGAAATTCATTCATGTGTCACTGTTCGACCTTTCCTTACCACAGAAGAATAACACATGAATTTCGCTGAACATCGTAAAGGCTTGATCAAAAAGGGAGAGGATTAGAGATCAACCGAACATTGATTTTATGTTAGGCTGAAGCGAGTTTTGAAAAGCATGTAGCTTCCCCAATCGGATGTACGCAGCATTCATCATTTTAACATGTTCCTTAAATCTCCAGTGAAAGTCCATTATTGAACCTAAGTTTTCTGCGCTAGAAATAACGGAAAGTTGCGAAGGGTTGATGCTTAAGATAGGTAAAAGTTCACGGTGAACCTTTTTACTTTCAACTTTTTCCCGTATCTAGGATACTTTCTGACATCAAGAAAATTCAATTTATTATCATCGGAAAAATAGCATATTTTCATAGCGTGATAAAATTTGCTTCAGACTAGTGTTCTGTTGTGCGCAGGATTTTTCCTTCAATCGTTAAAAATTTTCTGAAAAAGAGAGAATGCTATCTCCTGGCCACATAAGAGGAGACAAAGAACGATATAGATTGAAATATTGTTCATCCTCCAAGGATGCGCAAATTTTTTGCAGATCATTTCCTACAAGACATTTATACTTTTTGTTCTAACAGTGAAAATGCTATTGAATTTTTAAAACTCAAATAAACGTCTGAGATGTCGAAGTTACGAACCTAATATCTTTCCACTACCAAATAATTGTATTGGACTGCATGACCTATATAAGATTGTAACAAGAAAATTGATAAAACACAGTAAAAATCTTAGATGAAAGTTATTGTACTGTTGTATGTACTACAAGATTTTTTTTCATTACTACGAATATTAACCAATTGTCATCAAGATTTTTTTTTACTGTTTTGTGATTGTACACAGAAAATCAATCGGTCAATTGAAACTCAACTAGGTTATGTTCTCATCAATTTAATTTCCGTGAGCGCGCCTCGAACCCATTACAATGGAGGGACTATTTGTTATGGTGTCATCTCTTCACGACAGGGGGCTTCTCGCTTCGCGTTTGCACACTAACAGTCACACTTTTTGGAATTTCCAACAAAATTTACACATTTCTACTGAAAACCGGAGTCAAGAGGTCAGTGATATAGATATTTAGAATACGTGTGCGAAAAATCAGAACAAAGTATTTAACCGTTCGGCTGTAGAAACAATTTTCGTTTTTCGGCAGCCTGAAACTTCCCCTCAAGCTGTAGGTCCCCCTTAACCGCTGAGTTAATGGTGAGGTGTGTAAAGGAATAGAGAAAAGGTTATGCAGAGACTTTCAAGCCCGTAACTGGGAGAGAGTATAAACAAGTATTCCCACTCCAACTCCCTAGATTTTACCCTTTGTTGAAACCTAATGAAGATAGTCGCAAAATTCCAGAAAATGTTTGTCCTTTCTTATGATTTAAGAAAATTGAAAACAATAGTATCTTACCTGCTAATACTTTGATTTATTTTAATATTATAAAAAACAGCTTATTGTGATCTCTTGAAAGTATTCACACTATAGTAGTATCGTAGTATGGAGACTTATCTTCAAAGTGAGCCGAAGAAGTTTGGAAAATGTAAATTATTTCTATTGTTAATTTAGTTTATAGAGAACATCAAAATTTTACGTTTCTTTTGCAATATCTTTTTATAAAACTGCTATTTTTCCTAAAACTTGGACCTATTAAGCGAAGGATTCTATTACATTTCGTAATATTGTGAGCGTGTACATGATTTCTGATGGTTGTGTATATATTTAAGTTTAAGGGTGGCGGGTCTTTTTCTCTCATTGCTGGAAAACTCTGATTTTTACGTACCCGTAAGTATTATAAAATGATTGTATTTTGATATGCAGAATATCAAAGGCATATCAACACATTCCAAAATACAGTTTTCATACTTTTGAAAAAGTTATTTCATTCTTCTTTTGCCTGAAGCACTTTTCATCGTCGATTGAGTTACCAGGAAAAAACTCATTTTAATTTGAACAGTAGTATAGAAGAAAACGACTATAGTGGTAAAAAATATCTTCACAAATATACTTCTTGTAAGAGAGGCCAATGTATAGAATTTTAGTTGCTAAGAACGGTTTTCACTTTCATGACCGACAAGAAAATGTTGAAATCGGGAACTTTTTTCAGCGATAAAAGTAGCGACATTCAATATGTACATTTTGAAATATTCAATTTCAACTGCTTATTAAATAATGAGATTTCTTACAAGTCAGGAAATTCGAGAAATCAGGGAATGCAAGAAAAACTAAAGTTGAAGTTCATAAACTTCTGAATGGCTGATGCCACTAAAAATATTTCTTATTATTGTACCATTATGCCAAATCCCTTGCTTTTGAGATAAATGCAAAAACATACAGTTTTTGAGACTAGAATGATCGATTTCCAGGGTATAAAGTTCTCTTTATGTCTAAAACAACAATTCATACCGGTCACGGAAAATGAAAAATTTGTTCGAGAAAAAGTCAGAGAAAAATGAGGAATTTCAAATGTGGGATTTTGTATCAACCCTGGATGGAAGTTATCACCTCTGTAGATGGATACTATAAAATATAAAAAGGAAATTCCAACTCGTCGCATGTTGAGTCCTCTTGAATGAAAATAGATGCCTATGAACGAATTTTTGGCTTAGAATCAAAATTAGTAAAGAAGAAGTCTCGTGTGTCGAAATCAGTTGACTACCAACGCAGTGACAATGCGTGTGACTTCGTACTCTCCACTGGTCCCTAAACTTCCTACGCTAGTAATGGAACGAGTGGAATAAATTTTTTTGAATAAAGAAGCTAAAGCCTCAATTACTCTATAAGCAAAAGTACTATTTTGAACCTAATTACTCCAAATTTGAAATAGAAATCTCAGTTGTTTGCGATCTCAAGCGAGTTAAAGTAATAAAGTACAAAAATGTATAATCTACTCAACAATATTCTTTTTCAATTTATTTCAAAGACGGAAGTTACAACTTTTTCCACTAGAATAAAAGCGCAATCCAATTTCCTAGTATAGAGTATGTGTTTGAAAAATGAAAAGTCAAAAGTAGTTTTGAATGTTGCTATGAATATTTCCAATCCTCAAAAAATATTTTTCATCCCGTTCTACGATATAGCGAGTCATTTATGTTTATTGAAAAATCTCCAAAATATCAAGCCTGTTTAAAAGAACAAACTATCGCGGGCGAAAAAGATTTGCTGGTTTACAATCAGATCTGAAAATACGAACGTCTTTCGTAGAAACGCCTAAGAGATAATGTGCTATTTACAGAATGCAGTATGAGTCCGTCTATTTATTTTCTAGGTATCTGCAGGAAATAGGTTATACCGATACAATCATTGACGTTCGCTCAAATAGAGTTCGGTCCCTTCTTGGTCTGAATAATAATACTGAATCAGATGAAGTAAACACTCCAGCTCTTAATGGAAATGACCCATCGGGTAAACGAACGGGTGAAAGATTAATATCAGCGAAAAAGGTAGAGGTAAATATACGGCTTTATAATAAATTTGTATCCTTATTCTTTTTCATTTCATAATATTGGACATTAATGCGTTGGCTTGATTTCAGCTACTTTGGAAGTTGTGTGTGTGTGTGTGTAGTGGAGCCTCGATCGAGTTGCCGTATCTAAGTCCAATATTTTTTATCCATGTGTCATTTTATTTCAATCAGAAATAAATGGAAAATTAACATTATCTAGTCTTTGTGGTCCAATACGAGACAAGGATCACATACTGACTCATACCATTCTTCACTTTCTATTCTCAAAAGCTTATTGTCACAAATGTCATTGCTTTCTTTGTATCATTTCTCACCTATCATCATCTTCCTCACTTCTCGAAACAACATTCTTCATGATGTTCCCATTTTGAGGAAACTTAGTTCGGTTATTTGTACTTGTGTGTATATATCGTTGCTGGACATAATTTCATCTAATTTATGTTACAAATAATTTCTTATGCTTTCATCACCATTCACAACATTTTCTTTTGTTAGTATTCTACTTTCTTTGACCTCATACTTCACTTGACGTCAATGTTTTTGCGGGTACTGATACTGTGAAAGTTTAATACCAAATCTTCGTTACACGTTGAGCAAAACAGTATAAAAGTTACAAGAAATTTTTAGTAGGCCAGGCCACCAAAGTTTTATGGACCAAAGAGTTGGTAACAAGCTACATATTGGCAAAAACACTTCCCCAGAGACTACTAATAATTGCGTAAAAAATTTGCATCCCTTGAACAAAAGTTCAACGTTCCATAATAAAGTTCTTCAACCAAGGTATATGGGATATTTTTTTCTGAAACAGCACGCCTAGTTCAAACTGATTTGAACTGGAATAAAATGGCGCGTCCATGTTTCTTGAATTTTTTCTGGTGATGGCTTCTGAGCATTTTGAGGCCTAAATTTATTAAAATCGTTGTGGTCCTTCCTATAGAAACTCATTTTTTTACATTTTGTAGACTATTATCACGTATGATAGATTTGATGCTTCCATGATCATCCATTTTAATAGAAAGGGGTTGCTGACTTTCGTGAAACATCGACGGAATTTGTTGTGTGGGTTTGCGTTTTTTTAGTGGACAACCTCAAAAATCCGTACATCAAAGTTCGAAGCGCCAATGTTGATTAAATTTATGAACATTCCAAGTTTTATCTTTTTGTTCCAACTATAACGTGAAATGTCAGAGACTTCTGGTTCCAGGTTTCAAATACTCATAAGACATCCAAAGTATATAATTTGAAGATCGGTTTGGAACAGCAAGCAACTCACAGTGAAAACTGTTTTGATTCTAAAAAACAGTTCGATTCCTGAGGCTATATTTGGCAAAATAAAACTATATAGAATAGGCTTACATCTTTTTTGAAAATTGTGTATATCTTTTAACAAAAAATTCTATTTCTCTGCTTATCAAATTTGTCTCTCGCTCTCAAAAAAAACTTACTGGGAAGGGGAGGAAGGAGTAAGTAACATGTAGATAATCACTATAAATTTTTACGATACGGTTCGATTTTAGCAAAGATAAGTTGCTCGGACTCATGCACATACCACATACACATAAGAGACATGGAATAGATAACGGTATTATATGGAATTGCATATTACGAGAAAATTGATAAAGACGATATATATCCAAGTTCAAAGAATGCATTTAATTGGGACATAAAACTGGAGTATCATTTTTCGAAGGTCTTCTTACTAGTCATTGACATGTTGGTGTGGACTTGACGAGGAGAAGATGATGCTCTCTAACACAATACTCACAATTCTTCATTATTATTATTATTATTATTATTATTATTATTATTATTATTATTATTATTATACCATTAGGCCAAATCCCTTTCGT
>WSXT02006672.1:0-14850 GCA_011762715.2 Neuroterus valhalla | reverse complement strand
CAGAACCTCGTAGACCTGAGTTACCAGAAAAATGTCTGGTAAGAGATTCTAGTTAGTCTTACCAGAAATTGTGGTTACATCTACCAGAGAATCTGATTAGAACAACTAGAAAATCATCAACCAGAATGTTCCTATATATTTAACCAGAATGTTCCTATATATTTAACCAGGATTCATAGTTAGGGCATATTTAACACTCTTTTCTGGTTAGAATAACGAGAATTCTGGTTAGTTCAACTAGAATTTTTTCTGAGTGAAGAGAAATAGACGACGAGTAAAACGACTCCAAATTTTGAATGGTGGCCATGTCAGCAAGAAAAACGACTAGAACGGTAACCAAGACAACAATGACAACAGGGCCAAAGAAGACACTGACGACAAAAATAAAGGCGACAATGAAGGCGAATACAACTACGACGAAGGCAACAAAAAAGACGAATGCTACAGAGAAATTGATACAGGAAATTTCGACGACAAGAAAACACCGGGATAGAAAACATTCCTTGTCAATCAGAAAGTCTCAAAACTTCGAACAAAATATGTATCTTTTTAACAGTTTCCTTATCATGAAGATGTTCATTTTCAATAAAAAAAGATGAATGTTTTATTCCAAAACACGAATTTTTTGAATTTCAGTTAAGTTTCTGGCCAGAAATTCGACTCCAACAGAACAGTTGAATTCTCAACAAAATGAACTTATTTGAAACAAAAAACTCTGGGCCAAAATAAAATTATCCACCGAACGAAGATTTCCTCTTACGTAATAAGCCTGCGCTTCACGTATATTGGACCAATGCAGTTGTATTTTTGTAATATCGATTTGAATCGACCGAACTTTCACACAAGTGTATTTGTGCACATCACAAGATTTCACAAATTTTTTTCTACAGAAGACGTTCCTCGGCATCGTTATGAACCGAACTTCAATGGATATGCTCGATGCACGTCAAAAAAATGAGAACGAGAAACAGAGGAATCATGTCTTCTACATAAATTTTCATTTTTTGGCTTATTTCGTCCACTTGTACATCGCTTTTAAGTTCCATGATGTAATATTTGGCTCTCAAAGTACCATATTATAACTTGTAGCTGGAATCATTTATTTAGATATTATTACAAATTTAGATACTGAAACTGCTAGAGGTTGGAGAAAAAATAGAGCAGAAACTGAACTTCACACTCTGAATACTTTCAAACTTTTTAAATTCTCGCGCTGGTTTTCTAGAAACATTAGAAAATAATCATTCCCGCGGAGATACAATATCCAGATATCAGAATCAACCAACTGGTAAGATTAACTCTTCTTCATCCAGAGGTATTGATTACGCTCTTTATCGGGAAGAACATCATATACAAGATTTTCCACAATCCCTTTTTTTAACTCCTGAAAATAGGTCTGGAAAGATTGATATAGTCTAAAATACTCAGTTCTTCAAATTCCAATTAGATAACCAAAAGACAAGTACTCTCCGAAATAGCTCAAATTTTTTAGCCATTCGGACTTTTCAATCCATGCATCATTATCGCTAAAATGTTGCTTCAAAAATTGTGGCTCGAAAAGATTCTGAGAACTAAGGTTTCTCCAATCAACTCGGCTCATAGCAACACGTGATCCCCACTCTCGCCTACGAGGCTGACTGTGTTCACGCGCTAAGGCCGTTATGCTATCCGAACGCTCAATTGCACGGCTTTTCTCATGCGTCTATTCACGCTTATGGAGCATACATGTACGTCAGATCTCAATATATTTAAGGACTCTGCTTTCGTTATGGGATGGTTGCCAACGAATCCTAACAACTTAGAAGTTTTCCTTCACAATGGAGTTGCTGAAGTGCAAGAGCCTTCTAATATTGATCATTGGCGTCATGTCCCTAGAACTGACAATGCTGATTGTTTAACTCGCGAAATAGCACCCAATCATATAAAACATCTAGAGTTATAGTGACCTGGTCTTAAATTCTTATACAATGATAGAGGAAAATGGCCATCCCTAGTGGAACCTGAAACTGACTTGCCAGGGTTTAAACGTATCGTTCTCGTTCAACTTCAAAAGGGAATCTTTGGTTATTGTATATTTAAAAGGTGCAATGATTTTTTGCGTCTCTTTCGAGTTATTTCCCATTCCGAATGATTCGCAAACAATTTATAATCAACGTAAGAAAGAAGTCCGGAGAATAATTAAGGAAATTTCGGAACATTGCAGCCTTCTCACGAAGACAAAGGCACTTTGAGACTTTTATTCTTTGCATAACATGAACTCCTACTTTTCGTAGGTCTGCAGTTACCGCTAGCTACTATCAGAGAAAGATTTTGGCCAACAGGAGGTAGAAATTCAGCTAGACAAATTTTCAGGACATTGTTACATGTTCCAGAGTTTGTCCAATAGCAATCAATCCAATAATAGGTTATTTACCAAAGAGTCGTGTTACAGCAGCTCCTTCTTTTTATAATTGCGGAGTAGACTACGCAGGTCCGTTTTTATTCGAAAATCGAAATAAAAGAGGTTTTAAAGTTAGCAAATGTTATATAAGCGTATTCGTTCATTTTTCACCAAAGTTTATACATCTAGAGATCGTTTCTGATTTAACTAAGGAAGCGTTTATAGCTGCCTTGCGATGGTTCGCTTAAAGACGGGGTAAACCTGTCAACATGTATTCTGATAACGAAACCACTTTCGTAGGAGCAAACAATGAATTGCAGAGTTTCGGGAATTTTCCGGATTCAGAATCAAATAGCTTGAGTGAATCAAATGAGAACTTTGGAATTTCCGGGCATTTCATTCCAGCCAACTCTCCCCATTTTGGAGGTTTGTAGAAGACTGGTGTGAAATCATTAAAATATCACCTTAAACGAGTAGCGGGAAACTCCGTTTTTACCTCCGAGGAGCTCCACACTTTTTTGGAAGAAGTAAAAGCATTGCTCAATTACAGATCTTTAACTCCCATCTCTGCTGATCCTAATGATCTCGTCTCCCCCACTCCAGTTCACTCTTTGATAGATCGAGCCTTTTTTGCTGTTGCTAATTTCAATCTGACCGATATTCTTAACTCACAGGCACTCTTCAACGAAGTGTTGTTAAATTGGTCAATCTACCCATTTTTTTAATGCTAAACCTCAATCTCCTGATTCTAATTTTTTGGTACCGTATCATGCTCCGTTCTAACATGTCTAATAAACAATACTAGCTATACAAGTACGTCTCGAAATTTAGTTATTTCAAACCAAGAAGATGTGAAATCAAGTTCCAAGTTATAACATGATCGGTTGTATCCGGTTCGAAGGACCATTTTTTATATTGCACATCTTTTGATTTTGGAGTTACCAGTTTTTGAGACGAACTTGTACAGTTAGTTCCGTTTATTTGCCATCTTGGCACAGGGCAAGGTACAGTACAAAAAAAGAGTTAGAAAACAATATTATGATAGAAATTGATCATGGAGCCTTGTTTTCAACTACATTATATTCATAATTATAATAATTATGAATAATACATTTATAATTTTATGATATATATCATAATTATAATCAATTCGGGTATTTATATGCATAAACGCCGTTTCTGATATTCACCCTCAAACAGATATACTTGAACAAACGCAAAAATCAAATATTCCATGGTACATGTTATTTGGCTGCATGAGAAATTTGAGCTCGACAAATGAATGTGCATGTCACTGAATAATATGTTATACATTGCCATTCCGATATTGTATAAACATTCGTGTTACTCTCAGCAAATCGTTTATGAAAATAATATTTTCTCAAATGCAATAACTCTTGAGCTACAGTTTCGAGTGTAATTATTGCATAATAATATTGAGTTCGAAATGCCTACTAGCATTCGATAATTTGTATGAATTTGCAAGAAATATAAGCCATGGAAGCTCTATAGCTCCTGATTCAAAACATTTCCCAGAAATGTATGTGACCAGAGTTTTCGAATGTGGAGTGATCGATAAAATAATGGAGAAATGGAGGCGTAGGTTCGTCATTCCATTATCCAGTTCAAATAGGAATCAATAATTTCGTTTTTTCTTTTGTTTCTTATAAGAATAGTTTCATTGATAGAACCGTATCTATGGCTTGATCTCCCTTGTCGCCTTTATGTAATTTTCTACACACTCTATATTCAAGTACTCTCAATGATTTCCCTACTTATCAATGTCACTCATAAGCAGTCAGGACTGTTACTCTATCATTGTTGTTTCCCGGATTCTGTTTCCAATGACTTGAGTCAGATTGATCCACTATTGTTTTCATACAATTTTCACTGAATTCCTAGTCTCTGGTTTAGACTTGGATGGATGATGAACACCATTTTTGATCATTGGACTCAATATTAACTATTGCACAAAAAGTATCCACTCGGTAATAAAGTAACGTTTGAAATATTTCGATCGCACAGTGTTTTCGAAATTTCGATGCTTTTGCTGACTAGTTGCTCCATTGTATACAAGAATTTTTTACGGCTAAGATTCCTGTTTAGTATCGACTAGAAACTCAAAGTAAAAGATTACTACTGACATCAATTTCTGCAATCACTCTGCAGTGGAAATATGAGAAAGGACTGGGCATTATCATTGAAAAAGTAGAAAAAAGGTGTTAAAGGATAATCCTATAATGTACCTGTCATTGAGGCATTAGGTCTGGTGCCGTGAAGATGTTTGAATGGTTTGCGTGTGTGTGCGTGTGTGTGTGTGATCTTCACGATATGGGTAAAAGACCAAAAGCCCGACAGTGTGGACTGATCGAACCTGATGGTCAAATCAATTTTCTTATAGAAATACCAAGGAGGGCGGAAAGCCGAATCGGATTGGTATGTTATCCATTTTCCCTATTCCTGTTATTCAGGTTTTGTAGGATTTTGATTGCTTCTATATGCCGTCTTAAAAAAATATTGATTGTTTTCTCGATGGTCGGTGTTTTGTCAAATAAAACGTTGAACCCTGTTTCGATATGATGCACAGCTAGTGCTGCTTGCGGGAAATGTTTTAAACTTTTTCCACTCTCATGTTCCTCTATACGCCACAAGAGTAAGAGATTTCATAAGCTTCTAGATCAGTAAATGGCTTCTTGTCTTGAGGGTTGAATAGAATTTGTCTCATTTTCCGAGCTGGTAGCAATATGGTTTGTATGCAGTGTTTGTTCAGAATTGTTTCTATGTTATTTTTGTATACCTTGAATGTAGGATAGTATGGTGGTCGCTTTTCTCTCTCTTCCTCTACTTGGATGTGATTATTTATTTTTTTCTAGTGTATTTTCTGATTTCTTGATCAATTTTGTTATTGGCATAAACGTACAGTAACAGAGGAAAATCAAAATTCGAATCTTTTACAAATTCAATCTTGATGCGGTAAAAACACAACAGACCGAATTCACTAGTCCCAGAATATCATACGATATGTCCCCGAAAATTTTCAAAAAGGATAATGGTTCTTGTTCGAATGTGGAAAATGCGATGAAAAAATTAAAACTTCTAAAATGTATTACTAATCACCACAATCTACGATGAGAGGCCTCACAGAAAAGTTTCTTATCTTCGAAAGTCCAAGAATATTGTCCTTAACGTCCTTTCAATAGCATAAATAGTTTGGCAGGAAAATTTAACTCTGTACATACTCATCATTAATTAATGAAGGTATTAATTCTATGTCAATATTTTGTTGTTCAAAAAACAGATGAAGTTCGTTGGCCAGCTTTTTGATGCCTTTTCCTCATAGATAATACACCTTATTGAAAATATCCAGCTTAACGACACTGGAAACAACAAAAGGTTCAACAGCAATGTTCTTTTTCTTAAGAAAATGAATAAAATTGATGGTTACTACTTGAGTTCTTGTCCACTCTTGACGTTTTGTGACCATCATAGTCAAGAAAAATGGTTTCTACGATAATGTCTGTCGCAACTGTATTCTACCTTAAGGTTCATCTCTTTGTTTGAAAGTTCATGTATACTGTTGCACATTCATCTAAAAGTATGTTTACACTTGATCAATAAACTCGAAACCAATGAAAGAATTTCATTTCTGAATTACCCCTCGCAGATTTCTCGCGGATCAATCAGTATTTGGTTCATTTTTTGGCTTTCCGTGCCGACAAGCGATCATCACTCCAAAATATTTTCTACAAAACGAAATAATCATAGCAGTGCATGTAAACCCGTTTAAATTGAATGTTAATTGTAACACGCGTATACGCGTCCTTGTTTTATGAATCATCTAAGATAATTCACAAACTACGATCCTGTCGTGTTCTAGGTCCCGCAGTGAAATTAGTAATTATTTCAATCTTCCACGAAATGGTAAATAATAGAACAATATGGATTATTGCACGGTCTGTTCACGAGAACAGTTTGAAAAACAAGATTAGGAATGTTTGGGTGTACGCAGTGCATACGTTATTCAATTACAAGCCCGTATTCACACAACCTGTCCTGCGAAATCGATTTTTAACCCAACATCTCTTTCCTTCCCAAATAGGCGTAACTGAGGCAAAAAAAATCAGAACAATTTAATATTTCCTTCAACCCGCAGTTTTGCAGAAGTGGATCTTCCCCAAATTCTGAGATCGAACTATAGGAGACTTTTATCTCTTCCATTACCTCAAATGAGACCCTTATATTCGCAGAGTCGAATGCTGCTCTGAAATCTATGAACAGTGACCCTCATACTTTTTCTTAGGATTGCTCGGTTGTATAGCACACTCTCATCTTTTTCTGTCTTTCAACCCAGCCTTTTTCGAGGGCTTTTTATCATCTTGGTATTTCATTACCCTCAATATCTGAACCTGTAGCCTTTTCTCTTCCTAGCCTCAGTTGGGAAACCTTTTTTCGTCTCCTGTCTTGTCTCCTAGTATTTTTTCCCCCTTCTGAGTTCTAATTTCTTCATTTCTGACTAACTTTATTCCCTTACACTCTTGCCTATCCTGCCTTTTTACCTTTACAGTTATTGTCCCGACAACCTCTTCTACTTCTTATATATCCCATTTTGATATTACCTTGTCCTTATCCCATCAATCACTCTCCAAGTTTGTCTAGCAGCATGTCTGCTCCTTCCTCTTTCATACTCTTCAACGATGATGAATAAGTTTCTTCATAAAGTTAAATAGTTTTTGCTTTCATTTCATCATATTTATGGAGGTCGTGAAATATTAGAGAAATATATTCTTGACATCAGAAGGAACAAATTTTCTACAAAAAAATTAAATCCAAGGAGTTGAATATTTGAGTTAAAAGATGTATTTATGATCGCAATGATAATTCTTCAACCAAGAAAGTACGTTTCCTATAAAAACCTGTAAGTTTCAAACAAGAAAAATAATTTCCTAAGAGGAGGATGAATCTTTGAAGAAATGGATTTTCAAACGAAAAAGGAAATCGTCCAAAAAAATGTTTGAATATTCTACTTAACAATGTAATTTTGGACCTCGCGATTGATATTTTACCAAAGAGGGCAAGAGTTTAACGCGAGACATACATTAGTAGTTATATTCGCTATGGGACGGTGGATGGAGGGGCACAGCAAAACTATCGAAGTGCTCGAAGTGGCTAAAGCAGCCCTATCCGACTCCTAAGCTTTTGCATGGCAAGCATCCGTAAATATACGACTGGATTTCATTGGGGCTTAAAAATTCCGACAGAGAGCCGGTCGGCGCATCAGCCCTGTTTCAGCATTATCTCACATGGGGAATTGGACAAATAAATTACAAAATTTTATTTGTTAATGGGAGGATGATGTTAGGACTAAAATGCATTAGGAAAAATTATAGAGGAAAAAAATCTCACCAAAAATACTGATAGGGACAGAATAAAAATGTTTGAGTACATATATGGTTTTCCGTATACATACATTGAATTAATAACGTGGAAAATAAAAAAATTAACCAACCACGAGAAGAGTTTAAAATAATTGAAATAAGTAATAATAATAAAAATGATTAGAATCAACAGTTGATATTATCCACCAATATACTATAAAATTATTTTTATAATGATAATATGTTTTGATATTCTTCTAATATTCTGTACCTCATGTATACTGGGTTTTGGAATTTATATGTAGAACCCTTATATTCACAGTGAGCAAGTATATGCAAAATATATTTATTTTGAAGCGTGTAATGTATACCAAATTATGCATTTAATTTTTTCATGAAACTTACCAATCTTAATGAATAGCAAAAGTAATGTTTTATTGCTTAAATATATTATTTATCGAATTTAAAATTAGGAACGATGTATTTAGATGGTACAATCACATTTCGAGAATCACTTCCAATTGAAGATATCACATTTTAAAGCTACATTTGCAGCAGGAAATATAAAATTATATAATTAATTTTTGAGAATTTGACTTATTGTCAATAAATAAAAACAGTAAACATGCTATCCTATTTGCAAAAATATTCCGAATCACACAATTTCAGATAAGATAACATTTTAAATATAGTACCTATAATATCTAGAGAATATTAAGAAGAAATAAATCTTGTATTTTTTTCTAACGAAAGCATAGGAAATTGAATGATAAAAAAATTGAAAAAATTATCAGTTCTCAAAATAAAAAATATGACAATCAATTTTTGAAGTATGGACGATTTTTATTGAAGAGAAATTGAATATTCCGACATTAGAATGTGGAAAATTGGATTCGTTGAAATACAAAAGAGTTTAGATTGTATTATGTTTAATCATAAGCGTAAAAAATTGAAGAATATAAAGTCAAAAACTTCGGAATTCAATTTATTTCCAATTGGAAGCAAATAAAATTCGACATTCCCAGATCGAAAACTTAACTAATTTTTTCGAAGCTAGAGCATCTTAAATTCTAGAATTTCTTATTTTCGTTACATTTCCAAAAATATAATTCAATATTCACATTGATTAGAAAAATTTCTTAACAAGAAAAAGTCACTGCAATTTTTATCAATTCAAATGAGAAGATTTCCAATTATAATTCTTTGGAACTGAATGATTTTACAAAAATGTCCAAAATATTAACTGATCTCAAATCACAAACCTACAACATGAATAAATTTCCACTTCTACTAGATTTTGAAAAAATTAAAAAATCAATCTCACATGACTTAAGGGTCTGCTATTTAACTTAGGCCTTTTTAAGGAAGTTTTTTTTTTTTAACTTCTCAATGCTTCGGTAATGAATGTATTATTTTTTCTTATCTTTACTATTATTCTCCTTTACATTTCAATCATCGTGCATAATTTTAATGAGAACTTCCAATCTTATTTTCAAAGAATATAATGATTTTTCGATACCTACTTGTGTTACATTCTTCTGTAATAAGTAACTTCTTTCAATTTAACACTTTTTTTTGTAATTACTATACCATGTGTCAAATTCTTATATTAGAAGAATGAGAAGCATGTAAGTTGAAATGATTCTTTTCCTTAAAAATGAGTTCAAAAATTTTTCAAACAATGTGTATTTTGACAAGCATAATATTAATGATGATTTTTGTTAAAATTAAGTCAGGGTTTCGTAGCGTTTTCTGGGATGTAACTCAATAAATTATTTAAGATTTGAGATGATAAGTGTAGTCGATGTGTCGGTTTTAAATGATCTTGACAAATTATTTTGGAATTTCTTGGAGGTTAGAATAATGGGATTTGAATTGATCACTAACACTGATTTATTAAAATTTTGGATCACTTCATAATTATAATATTATTGCATTTTTAATTAATATTATTATTAGGGCAATCATGACATAAGAACTAAAGTCAAACACGTGATATCTTTGGTTTAACTGCGTTGAACCAGAGTCGATGCGCCCACGCGCTCTCTGTCGGAATTTTTTGATCCCATTGAAAGCCAGTCATATATTTATGGGAATCTTCTCAAGAGTCGGACAGGGCTGGGCTAAAGTATGTAATGAATCAGGGAACTTTTACGTTCAATTGCATGGTAGAACCCAAATAAAATGTTTTATACGAGTTGTTATGTTACTGATTGTCAAAATACTCGCACGAATAGTAAATTTAGATTTGATAAATTTCCCCGATCATCTCATAAAGTGAATTAAGAAGAAGGATGGATGGCTGCTGTGAGGAAAATAAAGTAAGCAACATAACCTCACTCAAATGACTGACAGATCAACTACTTGCTTAGAATTTGAATCGTTTTGTTGAAAATTAAATTTTTTGTTGTAGGTGCATTATTTTAATTCGAAATTCACCTCTGGTTGAAAATGTAACTGCTATTTCATTTTTTTTTTTTTGTTAAAATTTGAGTATTTAGTTGAACATTGATTTTCGAATTCGAAAATTGAACTATTCCTTTGAGAATTTATGTACTTCGTAGAAAATTTGCCTTTTTTGTAGAAAATTATTACTCTTTATGGTCAAAAATGCATCTTTTTGCTTGAAATACATCTATTCATTTGAAGATTCATCATTATACCTAAAGATTCATAGTTTAGTTGGAAATAAATTACTTATACTGTAAATTAACACTGTTTCATTTTAGGGAAGAAATCGATCTTTTCTAGTTCAAAACTCGACGATCCGATGAAAATTTGTCTTTACGAATTGAAAATTCAATTATTCTGTCGAAACTTCACATATTTTGTTGAGAAATCGATTTTTTGTAGAAAATGATCTTTTTCTTCGGAAGTTACTATTCTTCGTCGAAAATTCTTCTTTACGGTTAACAACTCAAGTTATACAGTCAAACATTTTTATTTAGGTCTTTCTGGTTTAAAATTCAACTACTTCAATTAAGCATTTACAATTTAATTTGATTCATCATTTTATACATAAATGTAATCATTTGTTTGGCAGTTAGTTTTGTTTTTTTTGTTACAAATTAGTTTTTTTGTTATATATAATTTTAAACATCAATTTTTTTTTAATTCGAAATTTGAGTAATTAAATCATTGACAATTCATCTTTTCCAGTAAAAGGTAATTTATCTGTTCGGAAACTCAACTCCTTTAGTCGAAGATCTTGTTTTTTAGTATGAAACACTTATGCTTGATTTAAAATTATTTTTTCAAACTAAAAATGTATCTGTTCCATTTTTGGTGGAAAATAAGTATTCTTTACTTTGAAATTCAACTATTTTGTTGAAACATTGTATTTTTTAGTAGAAAATTAATCTATCTATTTGAAAATTAATCTGCTTGTTTGAATATTCACCTTCATGGTTGAAAATTGAAGTGTTATAAATAAATATTGATCATTTTTGTCGAAAAGTGATCTAACATAGGCTGCATTTAGCTCCAAATATATGAATATAATTACTTGGTACACAGATATACGAAATGATTCTGCTAGTTCCAAAGTTTTTGCATTAGCTAGTCATGAATTTTCAACATGTCTGTAAATATAACTTATATACCATTGAAAATAAATTTGTACCACGAATTTGTGAAATCCTAACCTCGAAACTGATGTTAAATATGACGTAGTGCCTTTTTTGTATTCTTGCATACCTTGATTTTTATAAAATATGAACTGCTGTATCACTATGTATTTCTACATTCACTCGTTTAAGGAGAACTACTTTTTAAGTAAATTGAATCGATAATATTCATTATAACCCTATGTAATGATATACAAAAGTCCCTTGCCAAAGTGCCTTCTTCGAGTCATCAGAAGGCGGCAGAAGGTAATCCTATAGTCTTTGAATTTTAAACAAGAAAAAATACAATTCACAAAATAAAATATATTCCCTACAAAAATTTTTAACCTCAATAGATCAATCGCTGAGTAAAAGTGATGAAGTTGATTTCTTGATTAACATCATGGATTTTTATTGGAATAGAAAAATGCTGAATTTTTTTCGAAGACTCAAACTCTTATTCAGTCAAGTGAATAGTCGAATTTTCAACTAAAAAAGATCAATTTTCAACAAACATGAAGGTTGCATTTTATTTAGGAAAAATTTATTATCAACAATAGGATATAAACCATCCACAATATATGTGATAATTAACATTTACAATAAAAATGCATGCTCTGGAGAGCGGTTTAGAAATGATCAAAAATATTTTTCGAGAATCCATTCGAAATTTGGATGTTGGAACTGCAAATGTTGTTCATGGGGATATGGTGAAAAGTTTTTGCATAAAAATGACGCATGTAGTACACACTATGGCCAATTTTTTAAAAATGAGATGCAAAAAATTCTGCAACAATAGTTCTTTGTCGACAGGTAGCACCCAAAAACATATGTTAGAAGAATTATTATCAAAACCTTCTTCCTTAGTAACATGAAGTCATTTCCCTCGTATTTCGAAAAGGTGTTGGTAATAGAAAAGCCGTAAGTTTGAATTTATGAAGGCGATATTCCAAAGAGTAAAAGTAGATCGAGGATAGGAATGGGGTGAAAAGGAGACCGTAGTATATAGTGTCACCGGATGGTTTTTAATAATGTGAGATATGACTGAGACTGCATGGTGTACGTAACACTCGAAGAGTCTGTGATATGAAAAGCTCACCCTTTTCTCAGCCGAACCCTCCAACTTCCTTGGTTCTCATTCACAGCTATCCCATCTACTTAGACACCGAGGACCTCCAGGAAATGAGCAAAGATAAAGTCGAGTGAGTCAGCATTTTCGACATATTTCCTCGACCAGTTCAAAGATCTCGCGAAATTCCACAAGACCCTAGTTGTGCACACGTAATACCAAAGATTCTCTCCTTAGATGATGAAAAAATCAACTTCCTTGTGGGGAATAGAAAGGAGAAAAAACAAACCTAATTTGAGGCTTAGGCGTTCTATTGGGACGCGTCAGAATTTTAGCCTGTTAAAGCTTCCCAATCCTCCGTATTTGTAGGTTTGGAGTTGGTTGGTGGAAAATTTATCTACGATGCAGAATCATGTTCACCGTGAGTATCCATTATCATATCTCCAGATGATTTGATTATGAATTTTGCACACTCTTGAGAACAGAAGATTGAAAAGCTTCTTTGAGCTCTGAATCCTCTGAGTAAATGTAGCAGGGAGTGTCCAAAAAATTTTTTGTTCCAAACAAAATCTATTGTATTTTGTGTCATTTCTTTGTCCCACCAGGGGAGCTTCTTTGGCCTTTCAATCGACGAGAAATACGTCAAGGCCACTCTTATCCTTAATCCGAAGATACACTGCTGCTTAGTAATTTTGTCTCCCTAAATCGCAAAATGTATGAATTTCAATCGATGTTGTTCTAGTCACCGGCGTGGCACAGTGGTTCAAAATCCCAAATTTTCGGTCAAAACCTCGAAAATCGGCAGTTTCCGATCGAGATGAAATCCACTGTATGTGTATAAGGTGCATTTCTGCCGAGAAATCCAAAAGAGCAGATTTTTATGCTTATTAGTTTCGACAAGGTAAACGATCAAAGTCGAACGTTCCACCGAACACTCGTCACGCAGCTGAAAATTCTCGCGCATCCGTGTGAAATGTGAGTGTCGGAAAAAGGCAGTTGCAAGTTGACCAGTATTTCCTGACCACATTGAACTTAATTTTTAGGATACGTAGAATATCAATGTACTAGTGTGAAGTGAAAATAATAATGCATGCGTCTGTAAGAGATGTCGGAATGCTCGCGTTCCTTTTTCTATCTCGCGCAGTAAAAATTCTGAAATTCGATAGAGGACAAGTTATCCAGGCCGCACCAGGTCGCTTCGATTCTTACTGTGTTGTACACGGAAAGGTGTCCCCAATAAAGTGACGTCGAAATTATCTGCCCTTGCTTGCCCGTTTTCATTTGGACACGATTTCTTTGGAAGCATTCGGCACACCGTTTCACGTGCCTAGCGCGGCGCATAGCGAGGGGGTTGTCGCATGGGCAATGCAGGAATTCGGAAGGAGCTTTCAAGGCCTTTTTTTGGACGAAGAAATTCCAGAGAATACTGATCCCTGTCGTCGAATGTTTTGAGCAACTCGTATCTTAGTTCCACACAGTGATCACTTCGACTTTCTTTAATGACATAGAGACAAAGAAGCTGATTCTTCTAACAATACTTTGATCAATATATTAATTTAAGTGTTCATCAACTTATAATCATTAACGGGAATTATTACAAAATTAGTTATTTATTTGAAGTTGACATAAAAATCAATGTTTTAAATGTAATGGACTACTTTCAGAATAGAAAATTGGATGGTCAATGATTTTATACAAATTCATCAAATTACCGTGAATTATCGTAAGTGACCGAAAATTTCCGGAACTTGATGGAAATTTTTTGATTGAATTTTGAAAAACAGATGTCATTTTCGAATTCAGTCACCCCTAAAACGTGAATAAAAGTTGATTTTCATTTTATTCTCTATTTTTTTAAGCAAGTTTGCCACCATTTCATGTCCGTCATTTTGAATTTCGAGAAACAAATATCATTCTCGAATTTAGCGACCCCAAAAACGAAAATAAAAGTTGATTTTCATTACAGTCTCTATTTTTTCACGCAATTTGACTGCCATTTCGTGTCCACTATTTTGAATTTTGAAAAAAAGTCATTTTCGAATTTAGTGACCCTAAAAACTTTCGGTTATGTACCTTCAACACGATTATTTCATGTTCTGACCGGAAATTCGAGGTTTTGAACCACTGTGCGTGGTAAGAATCATATCTGATTGGATACTTGTCTCTGTGTACTTGATAATTTTTTTTTGGTTGATATTTATAGACAATCTTCGATCGCCTTGTTGAGTTATTCCTGATTGATTGGAAAAGATAAACGATCTTATTGTGCACTTTGCGTTATCCCATATACCCTCTAAGGGTATATGGGATATATATTTAAATTTATATATATATATATATATATATTAAAATTTGGTTGAACAACCACCGCAAGGCCCACCTGGGAGCTACTGTCATTCAAAGAATGGCACCAGCTCCCAG